>APFE030638416.1:315342-377842 GCA_000404065.3 Pinus taeda
AACATCTTAAAGAGGCAATGTGCCAAGAACTGGTCTTAGCTACACCAGACTTCACAAAAACCTTTATTGTGGAATGTGATGCTTCAGAAAATGGAATTGGTGTTGTTTTAATGCAACATTAAAGACCCATTTCTTTTGAAAGTCATCCAATCAAGGGAAATTTTTTACACAAAGCTATTTATGAGAAGGAAATGTTGGAAATACTACATGCACTTATGAAATGGTGACCCTACCTAATGGGAAGGCACTTCAAGGTATAAACGGATCATGATAGCCTTAAATACTTTTTAGAACAAAGATTATCCTCTGAAGAGCAACAAAAGTGGGTCACAAAGATGTTGGAGTATGACTTTGATATCATCTACAAAAAGGGGAAGAAAAATGTGGTGGCAGATGCACTCTCAAGAAAGGATGAGGATGTGGAAGCATTGTTGTGCGCCATTTCTATTATCCAACCAGATTGGATAAATGAAGCAAGGGAGGAATGGAATAATGACGAAGAAGTGTGGGCACTTATTCAAAAGTTACAACAAGATTCGTATTCTGATAACATTTAGCTGGCAAAATGATTCGTTATGGTACAAAGATCGCTTATACCTCTGTAAGAATTCCCAGCTAAAACAAAAGATTCTTATGGAATTGCACACTTCTCCCTTAGGAGGGCACTCAGGATTTTTAAAAACTTACCACAGGGTTAAGAAAGGAATTTTTTTGGGATGGCCTTAAATCAGATATTCAAAAGTTTGTGGCGGAATGTTTGGTTTGCCAACAAAATAAAGTTGAAACAATTAAGACACCGGGTCTATTACAAGCTTTATCCATTCCAAGCCAACGTTGGGAGGAGGTTTCAATGGATTTTATCACAGGTTTACCCAAGTCTAAGGGAAAGAGTGTCATCATGGTGGTAGTTGATAGACTTACCAAGTATGCACACTTTTGTGCATTATCACAACAATTTAAAGCCGCTACAGTTTTTACTATATTTATGGAAACGATTCAAAACCTACATGAAAACCCAAAGATTGTTGTAAGTGATAGAGATCCCATTTTCACTTGAAATTGTTGGATAGAATTATTTTATTGTCTAGGTACTCAGTTAGCTCGTAGCTCATCTTATCATCCTCAATCCGATGGGAAAACTGAGATAGTAAATAAATGTTTGGAATAATATCTTCGTTTCTTTGTATCTAATAGACAAACACAATGGGTCAAATGTCTGCCTCTGGTTGAATGGTGGTATAACACTTCTTTCCATACAGCAACAAAAATGACCTCATTTGTGGCACTTTATGGATATCTGCTACCATCCCTCACATCATATTTAAGAGCAAATTCTAAGGTTCGAGTAGTGGAACATCACATCGAGCATCAACGAAAAGTCCTTCAACTCTTAAAGGATAACCTCGTGTTGGCGCAAAATAGAATGAAACAACAGGCAGATGAACATCGTAGTGAAAGAAATTTTGATGTAGGTGATTGAGTATTCCTATGGCTACAACCATATAAAAAAATGTCCCTCAAGCAAGCTAAGAAGGATAATAAATTATCACCAAAGCATTATGGTTCGTACAAGGTGTTGCAAAATATTGGTACTATGGCATACAAATTGGAGCTTCCTGCAACTTCTCGAGTGCACCCAGTTTTCCATGCTTCATGTTTAAAGAAGGCTATAGGTGACAAGCTCCCAGTTCAAACAATATTGTTAGAACTTGACAAGCAAGGAAAAATTATATTGGAACCTGAAGCAGTCACAGAAACAAGAACTTGACAACTACGAAATCGATCATTTTTGGAGTATCACATCAAGTGGAAGAACTTATTCGCTGAAGATTCCACATGGGAGGATGAGAATTTTATACAGAAGCATCCAGAACTACTCAAGCATTGAGGACAACACTTTTTTGAAGGAGAGGGGCATCATAGGTCCCTATAATACTAGTGATTACCCCATTACTATTGTAGTTTTATCCCTTATTAATATTGTTGTGCCCCTATTGTCCCCATATTGTTATTATTGTGCCCCATAGAATCCCTCTATTGTTATTTTTGTGCCTTTATATTATTATTGTTAGGTTGGCTGGGTTATACTATGACTCCTTAGACTCCTATATATAGAAAGGAGGTTTTGTCATTTTAATCATCAAAGAATCATTCATTTGTGTAATGTAAAGGAGATTGCCCCCTTGAAGAGGTTGAATTATAAGGCGTTGATCTATCTTTTCTATCTTTTTGTGAGCTGGTTTCATAACAAATGTTTGAGCAGGGAGGAAATCATCTAGGAATTTAGCCAAATGATGATGAAATTTAGCATGCCCCCCTCCATGGGAACTCCATGTATTTCCATAGAATTTATTTACTAAGCCTTGAAAATTGCAAATTATACTACAATGATAATGTATTCATAAGGTTTTAGAATTTACTTATGTAGTGAAATGAAGAGGTGAGAGTACAACCTTGCATCGACATATCACGAAGATAAATTTTTTGTATCATCTCAAAATTGAGGGTTTATGAGGGAAAATAGTTTCACAATTAGAGAGGTGATAAAGGAAATGATGTAAACATTGAAATCCATTAAATAAACCTTTCTTGGAACGAAAGGATATTTTGTGTTTTATTTTTGAATCTCATGGACATGCATTTTTACGAGGTATAACATACAAAGTGTCTAAAAAAGGAGGACCATTTTGTTCACAAGTCTTTATTAAACTAGTTTCCTCGCCATATATTTCCATGTTTTTGCAACAATGTTTGGCTTACACATCAACTTGGTTTGGTCACGAATATTTATCCACAACTACCACCATAATATTCATACACATCTACATGGTTTAAGGAGAGTTATCAATTTTCAATATATTGAGATTAGCTTATCAATTTATTTAACAAGTCATATAATTTAGCATGATCCTCACCATAGTAGCTAGTAAATCAGGAGCCAACACTCCAACCTACCAATTAAAAATTCAGAACTATGGATTGAAATGTATACACTACACTAATTGAATACAAAGATGCTTACCATAGTACTAAGTCCAATGTAGTGCTCAGTCATGGAAGATGCATGGTAGCAACATATTTCATATGCATCATCCCACATGCACTCTTGTGTGCCATGGATGACTAGTTAAAAATTTGGGTGCATGAGTGTTTCCCAATGGATGAATCAAAGTGGTGTGAGGGCCATGTAATTTGCAGGGAACTTGGGAGATTGTTGCTTCTCTAATCCTCCACTTGTGCCATAATTCCTTACAAAATCAAAGAAGTTGTTATGCTTTAGGCCTTGCTCTCTCATGCATTTCTCTAATTTTCCTTCAATTATGATAGAATCACTTACTTTGTGGATTTGGCAGACAAATTTATGCTTTCTCAGTATTCCACCAATATGGGAATGTTTTAGATAAGTTACTTAATAAATAATGAGAAATGCTCCCTGCAGCCATATTAATTAGGTGTCATTGTCCCACATTAGGAGCATGTCTGACCTATGATACCAATGTAGGAGTTTCTCACTTCTTCTGTCAACATCACCCAAGAGTTGGAGAGTAGCTTTAGACAAAATTAGGTCTCCAAAATGTCATCCATTTCACCCTTTTTTCTTCCATTGAATTTTAGTATTTTCCATATTCTGCACCTCCATAATAATGCACTAAGACCATCTTCGTGATTAGATATGGGTTTAGACATATTATTTTCCAATACATTTTTTTTAGTATTTTAAGTGAATTTATGGATAAATATTAGAAAAATAACATGTATTCAGTTATATCTAAAAGTGTAATGAATTTTGTGATGTATGTAGGCTTATTTGAACATTCCAATAGAGTTATATTTGAGCTCTAAGTCTCAAATTCTAATTTCCTCTACAAACTCTTGAATATTTGAGGAAGATTTGATATCACTAATTAAGAACATTTCACGGAGAAGAATGACAAAAGTTTTCATAAATGTCTCGTATAAAAGATATGAGATATTAATGAGAGGATTTAAAGAGTGCTACTTGCTAGATGGTAACACATTTTTGTAACCATATGTGGCATTTGTAGATTGAGGAGACATTTGTGGATCTAAATTTATGAATTAGTTATATTAATTTTTGTATTATTAAATATGAGTTGCTTCTCCTCTCAAAGGCGTGTTAAATTTCAGAATGTTAAAGCTATGGTAATGCTTGAGGTTAAGAATATTATTGATGTTGGTACAATCCTTTGATATGTCTATGGCTTTATAATGAGATTTGGTGTTTTGATTTCTAAAATTTCCACCTCTCACGCACACTAGGATAGCCACCTGATGAGTATGGGGTGTATTTTAATGTTTCATTTTCGCAACATAGATTAGTTCTGTTTATGACGATTTTATGCAATTTTTATTTATGGTCCTTTGATTAGATGCTTTGTTGCCTATTCCATTTATATTCCTTTGCAGATAAAGCATTTGAGTAAAACACAAAACAACCAAACAAATTTCCTTTATTTATTTCATTTCTTTTCAAAACATGTTGAACATTCATTGCTTCTCATTGTGTTTTCTTTTAGATTCATAAGTAGTTATGAATGATTCTAGTTTGATAATGCACACATTGACAATTTCCATTGATCTATCACTACTTTTAGAAGAGGTTTCCTTCAACTTTTATAGTTTAAGAATTCAATTCTTTCTTAGTAAACAACATAAACTTTGAAATGGGAACTGATGTTGTTACCCGTTTCGTAGAGACAGCAAAAAAGTGACCCGATTTTGAAAACGGGCGATGCAGAACACACATATTTTTTTAGAGCACAGTCTTTGGAACTTTAAATAACTGATACGATTACCCATTTCATAGGGGTTGTAAAAAAGTGACCCGAATTTGAAAAGTGGTGATGCAAAGTACACTTCTTTATTTCAGGGCATATTTTTGACACTTTAAATTTTCTTATGTATCAAATATAACTATTTGTTTTTAAATGTTAGTGATTTTCGTGCTGATTTTGAAATTTGTTGATGTAACATGTTGATGCACCATACCTTTTTTTAGAGGAGTTATTTTTCACACCAAAATTTATTGTCTAATTTTTTTGAAATTATGATTATTTATCGAATTTTCAAGTTGTTTTATTTTTCTTTTTTTAAATGTTGATTACTTAAATATATATATATATATCTATATATATATATATATATATATATATATATATATATATATATATAAGACAAAAAGAATTGAAAAAAATTATCTCATAGCCATAAAAGAATTTGGAAAAAAAAAAAAAAAAAATACAAAATTAAGTAAGTAAACATATAAGAAAAAAAAAAAAATAAATAAAGAAACCAGAAAAAAAAACAGTTAAAACAAGATTAAAAAAAAAAAAGAATTAACAAAAAAACAAATTAAAAGCAGGTTAAAATTAATATTAACAATATTTAAAAAAAACAAAAAAAAAGTCCCCAAAAAATATGAAATTTTAAAAATAGATATATCTTTTCAAACTAAAAAACTTTAAAGTTTAAAAATAAATATCTATCTTGATTTTTTTTTTTTATTTTTTAAATATTTTTATGAAGCCCAATATTTTTTATTTAAAAACAAAAAAATTATAAATTAAAAAATTTTAAACTTTTTTTAAACAATTTTTGTTTAAAAGAAATAAAAAAATTATCCCCACTGTTGCCTGGCTGCCCGTGGTGGCGCGGCCTTGAATGGAGGGGCTACATGCAGACCCCTCCCCCCAAGGTTGTGCCACCATGGGCGGTCGGGTGGCCAGCGAGGTAATTTTTTTTAAAATAAAAAAAAATAAAAAAGAAGTTCAATTTTTTTAATTTTTAACCTTTCTTTTTGTTTTTACTTATTTTGTTTTTAAATAAACAAGTTTAAAATTTTATTTAAAAAACAAGGGTTAATTAATTATTAATATTATTTTAAAATAAAAAATATTGTTTTTTAAATTGCTTTGAATTTTTTCTTAATAAAATTATATATTATATATATATATATATATATATATTATATTTTTTTTTAATTTAAATATTTTTTCTTTTTTTTTTTAATTTGAAAACAACATATATTTTATTTTTAATTTCTTTTTTTTTTTGTTCTTGTTGAGTATATTTTTCTGTTTTAGGTTTTTGTTTTTATTTTTTTTTTCTCTTCATTTCTGTAGTTTTTAATTTTTAATTTTGTTTTATTTTTTCCTTATTTTCTATTTTTTTTATCTAGTTTATTTTTATTTTATTTTTTTTTTTTGGTTTTTTGTAATGTTTTTTAACAATTTTCTATTTTTACTTTTAATTTATAGTTTATTTTTTTTTTTTTTCTTTTGCATATTTTGTTTTTTTCCTTTTTTGCAAAATCTTTATGGTTTAAAGATAATTTCTTTTTTTTTTTTTCCAATTTTTTAAAATATTTTTTCTCACTATTATATATTTAATTTTAAGTTTTTTAGTTTCTATTTTTTCTTTTAAGGTTTATTTATTTTTTTTTTTACATTTTTTGGTTGATTTTTTTTTTTTAGTTTTTTTTTCTTTCTTTAAATATTTTTTTTTTTAATGTTTGTTTTATATTTTATTTATGTTTTGTTATTTTTCTTTTAACTTCTTTTTTGTGTTCTTTCGTTGTTTTAATTTTTTAATTTATTTTATGTTTTCATTATTCTTTTGAATTTTTAATGTTTTTAGAGGTCATGATAAAATCTTTTACGCCATTATTTCGAAATGTTGAAATTTACCCTTGAAAAAAAAGTGTTATTCCAACATCAACACTTTTCGTTTTGATGGTGTTTCTTCCGCAAAATTTACCATTGAAAAAAAATGTTCTTCCAACATCAACACTTTTCGTTTTGAGGGTGTTTTTGGACAACTTTTGCACAAAAAATTAGTTTTCACCACCATTTTTAAAACATGTTGAAAATTTACCTTAGATGAAAAAGGTGTTTATTCCAGCAACAAGACTTTTCCTTTTTAGCGTTGTTTTTATCTTTTTATGGGGTTTTTGGGGCAGAGTTCCTATTTTGAGTTTATAGTTCCTGTTACAAATTTTACGTTGTTAGTATAGGATTTACCACTTTTAAGAATAGATTTTCTTTCATGTTGTTAGAATAGATTTGCTTTTATGTTGATTAGAAAGATTTACTTTCATGTGAATAGAATAAGTTTACTTTCATATCAATGTGCATTTTGATTTCATATATTAAGAGATTTCTTTCCAAGTTCCAAATTTGATACTTTTGGAAAAGAAATGTGTGAATACTCATCTTATAAATCTTCACAGATAAGTTTCCTCTTAGCTTCGCAATCATTTTAAATAGGTTAATTTTCTCTTAAAATTGAAAGTTGATTCCAGATATATATTGTGCAAGTGTATTTGATAAGTATACAAAACTGTATTAATATTTAATACAAGTAGTTTAACTCAATTAAATTACCCAATATTTTTGGATCCATTGTCAAGGAAGTATGCATAGGTATTATATTTCAATTTAGAATGTTTTTTCGGCTTTTAATCTAATTTTTAGTTGCACATGTAAAGCATGATAAATAGGATGCATGAATTGCAACCATTTTTTATTATAAGAGTTTCTACACTAATCCATTTATGGATAGGAGATATAGAATGATGATCACACATTTCTGGGAGAGAAAAGGCTACATTGAATATTGCTTCCAAACAATGACTAGGCCACAACGTTTTTCCATTCTTCAAAAATCTTCGCACTACATCCAAATGTGCAATTGGTATCTCATATCCTGGTGGACATTGAGGCATATTTTTCAAGATTGGATATGAGTGTACTAAAGATATTGATCAGTAAATGGATTCATTGGAAATACCCCTACACTTGACAAAAATGTTTTCATTTTCAAAATAGAGTAGGATATAATAGATAAATAAAACCAAGCTTCGTAATGTTAATGTTTCTTAGTTTTTGTTTTTCAATTTCTTTTTTTTTTCCATTTTCACTTTGAAATTTTCATTTGATGGTGTGGTAAGAGCCACTTCATTTAGTAACCATTGGTAGGAAGATCTACAAGAAAACAAATGTTTATTAAGAAGGAGAACAAATATAATTTTAGGAGTTAACATTTTAGGTTTGAGATCAATTCTCATTACCTTGCTTTTCAAATTTCAGTTTTCAAATGAATAAATAATTCTATCTTTTCATACCTTGTTGCAACATGAATGATTAGATAAGAAAATTTGGATAAGTTGAATGTGAATGTTTGCAATAAAATTCATAGATTTGAAAGTAAATGACTAAGAGATCAAAATTTATCATTCATTCTAAAAAAATTCTTAAATTTTAATCTTCAATTTCTTTTTGTCTCAAAATTTACTAAAATAATATATTTTATTTATTTATTTAGATAAAAGGTATAATTAGAACTTTCTAAAAAAATTATCAAAAAAATTTCTTTTATTTCTACATATGAAAAATTAAAAATAAAACCTTAGATATAGAAAAAAAATTAAGATTAAAAAAAAATTAAAACAAACCAAACAGAAAATTACAAAACAATCAAACAAATAAAACGATTAAAAACAAAAAGCGATAAGAACAAAACGTACACGAAAAAAAGTTAATAAAAAACAAAAACAACAAACATGACTATATAGTTAAACAAAACATGACCCACATAGCTTTAAAGGGCCAAAAAAAACATAAAACCCATATAGAATAAAACAACAAAAGATAAGTTTAGATAGAATAAAATATAGAAAAAAATGAAGGAAATCAACACACAACGTAACTAACGACACCGAATGACATAAATTAAAATACATAAATAAATAAAATATTTATATATAAATATATATAAAAGAGACATAATAAAATAGAAACCAACAAAATTTTAAAAAGGGTCAAGACCATGTATTTAAAAACCTAGGCATAAAAAGATTCCAGCCCACACCATGTATAAAAAAAAAAATAATGATGACCCAAGTTACTGGAGACAAATCACATATAACATACAGATAAAAGGATTCCAAACCACACCACGTATAAAAAAAGAACAATCATGACCCAAGTTGTTAAACCCATGAGTTAGGCATGCCGGGTGGGCACGTTAACCGACTAGTTAGTGAGAGTCGGCAGGAATGCACGACGGGTGAGTGACAAGCTGGGCAGTTAGATGAGGAGTTGAGGGTGCATGCGAACAGTGTGACAAGTTGAACGAGCAAAGGAAACCTGTGATGTGTAGTTATATTGTGAAAACGAATAAGTGTTGGGTGGTGGCAAGTTTATATGTGGGGTGGTCCCACACATGGGCGCCCACACCATAGGCCAACACGAAGTTGGGGCGAATTGGACAAAACAGTGGGTCAGCTTGATGAGTCAACGCCCCAAACGATGGGCCAACTGCCATATAAGTAAAGCATTGGAATGGTGTCAAAATCATTCAAGTGAAGTTTCCAAGTGTTCATGTGAGCTGGAGGGTGAGCTAACTTGGTGAGGACTAAAATTTGGCAAGGTGTAGGCAGACTCTTGGGCTAAAACATTGAACTGGGACGAACGCGGAAAATGAAGCCACAGGTCGTGCAAAGGCGCGCGAGGGTGTTAGGTCGAATGACCAGGTGAGGGCATCGAGGGCATATAACTGAACGACTGGGTGAGGTTGCACAAAGGAATTCAGGTGAGGGTATGCGAGGGCGCGAGGCCGAACAACTGAATAGGTGAACATTCGGGCGAAGTCATTCGAGGATGTTCAGGCGAAGTCATTTGAAGGCATTCGGGCGAGGGCATTAGACCAAACAAGCAGACGGGTGAAGGCATGCAAGGGCGCGGGGCTGAACGAGTGAACGAGCGAGGGCGTGTGAGAGCATCGGGCCAAATGAGCGAATGAGCGAGGGTGCCAGGCCGAATGAGTGAATGGGCGAGGGCATGTGAAGGCATTGGGCTAAACGACTGAACGAACGAGGGCATGTGAGGGCATTCGCCTGAATGAGTTGAGGGCATTGCGCTGAGCGAGCCGAAGGTAAACGATGTGCTGAAGAGTGTGACAGTGAACGAGGTGCGATGGGTGGAAGTATCCTTGGGCACTCCAAATGGTGGTTCGGGTAGCACGAACAGTGCAGGCCAACTTTCCTAATTTGATAGATATTATACCAAGGAAACTTGTGGTTTCCTACAAAGACTGTAAAACTGAATATTTATGAAGTATTGATATTATTGAGCAGACTCATATTTCAGGGAGTTGCCCCTCGTTTATTATCCACTGTGCATATATGTGTAAAAGATAATAATGATGAATGATGTAAGAAAGTTTCCACTATGTTAATGAAAGTATACTTAGGAAGGTTGAAAAATAAACTAAGTATAGAAAGTAGGCGTAGTCCACGATCCCAAGTATTGTTAAAAAGAAAGTGGTCGGTGGTGCCACACATCCTATAGTACAGTTGGAAGAGTACCGCCAGTGTAGGGGCGTGACAATTGGTATCAAAGCCCTGATTCAAAAAATCAGATTTGTAGAAAAGTTGATCCCATTGCACTTCATGATAGGTTTAGAAGAGGTGAAGCATTGTGCTTCGGCCAAGCTGAACAACAAGACATGGCATGTTTGGAAGATTGTCAAGGGAGGCTCTTGCTGACCTTATACAGGTTGAAGCAGATGAAAGAAGAGAGCCTATGGATTCTAGATGAACTTGAAGTCTTGGAAAGGAATGTTGAACGCGAAATTCTTCGAATTGGTTGGGTAATGGAGCAGGTTGCAAGTTCTGCAGATTGTGATGACAAAGAAGAGCAATTCGTGATGTTTGAGAATGTTGCAGGCATGACAATGATGGAGGATGAACTTGAAATTTATCAAGTTGGAACAAGATCGGGCAGTTTGTAGACATTGGTGGATGAGGATACTCACATGGAGGAGCCTCATGATGAAGTAAGTACCATTGATACTTGTGTTTTTGTGAGACTTTTGGTAGATGGGCCATACGCAGGGAAGAGAAAAATCAATTTGCCAATGCGATGGGAGGTCTTACAATGGATGTCTATGAAGAGACCTTGTATAGTGAGGCAAGGACCATTGGCTATTGTAGAGCTTGTTGGGGTTTTTTGTGACCTTATGGCAGAAGGCTGAAATGTCCATGACAAGGGAGGAACATGATGATCGTTGCAGAGGAATGGGTCATGCTTTAGCCATATGGAGAAATTGGCTAAGTGCACAGCATGACTCATGGATAGATTGGAGAAAGGCACACACTTGAGTATGATGATACTTGGGTGGACTTCTCATGGCTAAGACCAAGAGAAAGTCTTGGTGGAAACTTTAGTGGGGGAGCCATGGTGGAAGAGACTCATGTGATGATTATATGGTTTGGGTGACCGAGTTCACTAGACTAGATTACAGAGTTGGATGAGGATGATCGATTGGTTTGATGGGTGTACTTAGTTGGAAAACATGGGCAACTTAGGAAAACAAAGAGCCAACAAAAAGAGGAAATCGATAGTCAGAGGTATGAGGAGTGTATACAACAAAAAAAAATAGAGAACAAGGTGTGTCAAAGGTAGCTATTGTGTTGAAACAGTTGGAGGAAACAGACGTAGTAGCAGAGGGTCCTGCAAAATAGAAAAAGGGTCGAAAGACCAACAAGACAGGAGACAATCGAAGGGGAGAAGTAGCTAGTAGAGAAGTAGTCATGCTGAAGCATTCATTGTGACACTAGAACAGATGCTTGAATATAAATTTGTTCTTTATGCAGAGCTTAGTGCAGCTAATAGTAGATTGACTAAAGTTGTGTGAAGACATTATCAAAGAGCTTAAAGGCTATTGGAGACGCCGTGTGGACAGTATGAAGAGTTGTAAAGACTCATTCATAATAAGATTGGTTATCATTGATGCTATAGCATGGAGACTACATTGAAGCAGTATACAGTCAGAACTCATTAATGAAGAGTTCTGAGAGCAAAAAATTACTATCAAATGTGCCTTGACAAGATTGGGTTGGAACCCTTGGGGCTGGTGCCTCAAAAGTAAGAAGGATTGGATTCCTTGGGGCTTATGCCTCAGAAGTAAGAAGAATTGGAGTCCTTAGGATTGGTGCCTCCAAAGTAGGAAGGATAGGTGTCCTTGGAACCGGTGTCTCAGGAATTGGAAGGATTGAAGTCTTGGGGAGTTGGTGCTCCTAAGTCCAAGATTGGTGCCCTGGAGAAATAGAGTTGGAGCTTTAGAGGTTGGAGCCTCACAAAAGTGAAATTTGGTGCTTGGAAACTGATTGCAACCGCTTATATATTGTATCTATTTTACTGCAAATATTATCTTAATGAAATCATTTATTCTTGTTATTCATCTTTTGTTTTGAATGTAAATGTTTTAACTGGTAAAGCAATAGTCGAAAAAATAAATATTGATTCACCCCCCCAGTATTTCCAACAATTGGTATCAGAGCCAGTACCTTCATTCAAAGCCTAATAGCTTGAAGGTTGATCTTTAGAACACAAATGGCGAAGTCAAGGAAGAAAGTCTCCAATCCTCCTAAGGATGTGTCTCTCTCTACTACTAAATAGAAGAAGGCAATCAATTTGAGGAGGCTCCAAGGCTTAATGGGAACTTTAATATATGGGAAGAAAGAATGAGGAATTTCTCACAGACTCAAGGCATTGAAATCTGGAAATCAGTGATTGTTGATAGTAGGATGGATAAAGAATCCAAGGAGTACAATGCAAAAGCAATGAAGGCAATATTCAATGGGCTACCTAATTCTGTAAAGAACAATCTAGGAAAATATTCATCAGCAAAGGGTATATGGGACAAACTTCATGATCTTCACTCAAAAGGAGCATTGACCATGACCATTAGTCAAGAAGATGATGGAAATCTAAAAGGAAATCTAGAACCCATCATAGAAGTTAAACATGAGAATGATGACATCAAGGCTAAAGCAAACCTATAACATGAAGAGAATGAAAAATATTTTGTAGAAGAACTCCTCACTCAACTTATGACTACCATGGAAGAGATTAACAATTTGAAAAAGGAAAATGAGGAACTTAAGAAGATAGCACTAGTTGGTGACCAAGATCAAACAAGGAAGAAAGTTGACCTCATCAAGCTTTAAGTACAGGAAAAGGATGAAGAGCTTGCCAAGCTTAAGAAGTAATTTCATCAAAGCAAAAGAAATCATCATGAAGAAGTCATATCCATGACAAATTGAATAAAGAAAAGAATCAAGAAGATACCTTGTCAAGTCAACTTGAACAAAGGCACAAGATGTTGAACAAACTTGAAGAAGAGGTTGGTTAGTACAAGGTAGAGGTATCCTCTCTCAAGTCTCAACTACAAGAAGCAAGGAAACGAGCACAAGGATCTGAAAATACCATGGAAGAATTGGAAGTCATAGAAGTAAAAGTTGATGAAGTAGGAAAGGAAAGAAACACCATGATCTGTCAACTGAAAGCAAAGGATGAAGAAATCTTCAAATTAAAATCTAACATCAAGCTTCTTAAGGCTAAAACATGTAAAGCTACAAGGATCAAGGAAGAAATGAAGAGTAGTCAAGCAAAGAATGAAGAAATCTTCAAAATGAAGTCAGATATCATCTCCCTAAAAGTAGAAGCAGATGAAGCTACTCGTATCAAGGAAGAAACTGAGAAACAACTTGCTAAGAAGAATAATGAGTGTGAAAGATTGGAAGAAGAGATTGTCTTCCTAAGAACAAAGGTTGAAGGGATGAAAAAAATCTTGAAGAGCTCTCAAGCCTTGGATCACAAGCTCAACTATCACAGATGTCCATTTGATAAATCATGTCTCGGGTATGCAGGTGAATCCTCAAACAAGAATGAAAATGCTTTAAACAAAAGGGACGTGAAGAAGCCAAAAAGAAATGGTGATGCTCCCAGTTCCAACAAAGGCAAGGAGAAAAATCATGGTTATAATAGAAGAAATCCTACTCCAAGAAGAAATATAGATGATGTTAAAGATGCCAGAGGCAATGGTTATCATCAAAGGATCTCAAGACAGAAAGGCTTCAGAATTACATCAAGGAAATCTCCATCTCCCGGGTACCAAATTTCATTTTTTTGTTATTGTTATTCTTGCACAAACTTTGGTCACATGGCAAAATATTGTAAAGCATATCATAAAGATAAATGTTATGGTCCCCAAACATCTCATAAAGATAGATATTATGGTCCCCAAAAATCTCCAAGAAACAATTTTGTAGGAAAAAATCATGAATTCTTATTCATGAACAATGTTGAATGCTTCAAGTGTCATAACAATGGTCATATGGCACGTGATTGTAACTTAACTTGGGCTCTTACACAAGCTAGAACCATGTAAAAGAAGAAAGTTACACAAGTATGGAGAAGAAAGAAAATACAATCTGAAAGTCCCTTGAGCTCTCTAGCCAACAACATATGTCGTTGGCTTGAATTTTGACAATCTAAGCAGTTGATGGGAAGATACTACCAAAAGAGATGATGCATATAGTTAGGATGAGCTTTTGATACTTGATCATTATTGTAGAAGCTATTAGTGAAAAGTGTCCTTATGAAATCCCTGTTGATCTATATTAACAACCATTCTTTGATGAAGATCATTTCTTAGGAGTACTCCATTGAAGACCATGATCCTGTAACCATTATTTGGACTATTGTTAAAGATGCTTTCCACTTAATCTCTAAGTAGTATTTGAACAATAGATAACATCATCTAACACTGAAGAAATAGGGAAAACAAATATGGTGTTGTTATCACAAAAGTTTATGTCTTGACTTCAAGATTTAATGTGAGAACAGATAAATTATGGACACTAATAGAGGCATTCTTAAAATAGACAGTTATATCTGGAATGGAATTTGAAGTAAGAGCAGTTGGCAGCATATAACAAAACAGAAGCATAGCAAGAAGATGCAAATCAGCCAAATGAATTTAAAAGATAGTCACAGACTAGATATCTAAATCTGCTAGTAGAAATAATATGAAGAGATATGAACAAGAACACAAGGAAAAGATGACTCATAAAAAAGGAGAATGTTGTGCAGTCAAATATGACTTAAGTTGATACAGATCACATAGAAAATATAGCAACAATAAGGCAAACCCCCTTACCATTTCATCCAAATGAAAGGATGATTGAATAGAGGATGGCAATGGCTTAAGGAGAAGCACAGAGACACAAAGGAACTCATGTTTGAAGAAAGATAGCAAGAAAGACAATATTAGTGGGATTTTCTCTTGATTTGGACTATGGAGGCCTCTCAATTTTGCTTGTGGAGACAGAAATATGGATTGAAGCATAAAATCCTAGATTTGGACACCTGGTGTATGGATATTTGCAATTTGATTTAAAGCATTGAAGTAGAGAATCTTTAAGCATTGTTGAAGCCATGATAAAGTAGTTTTGAGACATGAAGAGGGAATAATGTGATAATTGATGAAAAAGCATCAATCCTTCTATCTTGAGTAAAAAGAAGAAGAGAAATATGACAACGGGAGTCATAGACGCATGAAGATCTACCATTCATGAAGAATAGAAGCAGTTTGATAGGGGGAGTCCCAGAGCACTCCTTTTCCATTGATGTCAAAGGGGGAGAGAAGAAGAATATTTCCATCAATAACAAAGGGGGATATTGTTGACCTAGGTTTTCATTGATGTCAATATGGCAATATTCTAGATACTAGATGATGATCTGAAGCGAAGGGGAAGCAAAGCATATCCATGAAGAGATAGGAGCAAGGCCATTAGGATAGCCAAGCCATAAGCAAGAGTCTTTTAATGGAGGAGTTAACAAGAGAGGCATATTGTAGAATATCAGAGCAAGAGAGGCATATCAGAAAAGGTAAAAGCCATCAAGGTATGAAGGTATCAGAGGAGGAATTTGAAAGACATTTCCAAGCCAGAAGAGCCACATTAGAGCAAGAGGAGCCATAATAAAATCTACAGGAGGAGCCATATATATATATATAATATATATATATATATATATATATATATATGTCATATATATATTCCATAGAAGAATATATCAGAGGAGAAAATGGCATATAGGGAAGCAAATAGAGCCACTAGAGGAAGCAAACAGAGCTATCGGAGGCCAAAACCCATATATATATATATATGCATTTAACACTATCGGTGGCAAACACACACACACACACACACACACACATAGGCTATATACACTATCGATGGCAAAACCTATACATATATGCAAATACACTATTAGAGCAGAAAGGGAGAGTTTATATATGTGTGCAATATCCACTATTGGAGCAGGCATTATATATATATATAATATATATATATTATTATTGGCGACATGATAATCAATGGTTTGGGTTCTACCATACCATCACCCCAAAACCCCGGATTGCGATATATATGGATATCATTTAACTTTGATATGTGTGGACCCACTGCACATTATGAAATATTTTATTATATATCACATCTGCCCATCACAATAATGCCCAAAGGGATGTCCTCTGGAAAGTGTTGATTGCGATTGCAAGACTGGACCCGATGCAACATTATAGTTGGGCTTAATATGATATCACATCCACCATATCGCAAGTGTGTAAGGGCTTGCCATGGATCCGATGGAGTTATCAACTATTGCTTCATAGAATATCGTGTCCAGTGGAGAATTGACTATTAGCCATCAGCGATGTCATGAGGGTGACTGCTGCTTGTGATTGCACATCAGATTGGATGCAATTATAGACTCAAGAGAATTAAAGTTGAAGTCTGCCCTTAAGCAGTTCATTCGTGTTTTTTCTTATAATTCTGTGTATTCAAACTTTTGTATTGCGCTGGGTTTTTAGGCCAAAGAGGCATATAAAATACACCCGATAGTTTAGGAGGCCTAAATGATAGTTCAGTAGGCTGAATCATGGTGATTGTGATTGCGATTGGGACATGCCATGTCCATTAAATAATAAGGTCTCTATGTATGCCTTTTATCATTAAAAAAAAGGGGGGGCTCTGTTACAATTTTAACAGGTAGCAATTTTTCTCTATGCATTTTGGTCCTCTCTTATGAATGAACGTGTCTTGTGAGCACGAAGAGATAGGCTGAAGTGAACATTGAGGAAGCCAAAGAGCAAGCGAAAAGAGGAAACCAACAGTCAGAGGTATCATGAGTGTATATAACAAAAAAAGCATAGAACAAGGTGTGTCGAAGGTAGTTGTTGTGTTGTTGAAATAGTTGGAGGAAACAGAGGTAGTAGTAGAGGGTCCAGTAGAATAGAAAAAGGGTTGAAGGACGAACAGGATAGGATACAATCGAAGGGGAGAAGTAGCCAACAGAGAAGTAGTCATGTTGAAGCATTCACTGTGACATTAGAACAGATGCTTGAATAGAAATTTGTTCCTTATGCGAAGCTTAGTGCAGCTAATAGTAGACTGAGTAAAGCTGTGTTATTAGAGAGCTTGAAGGCTATTGGAGACTCTGTGTGGACAGTATGAAGAGTTGTAAAGACTCATTCATAAGAAGATTGGTTGTCATTGATGTTGTAGCATAGACACGACGGTGAAGTAGTATACATACAAAACTCAATAATGAAGAGTTCTGAGAGCAGGACATTACTATCAAATGTGCCTTGATAAGGTTGGGTCAGAACCCTTGGGGTTGGTGCCTCAAAAATAAGAAGTATTGGATTCCTTGGGGCTTATGCCTCAAAAGTAAGAAGTATTGGAGTCCTTGGGATTGGTGCCTCCAAAGTAGGAAGGATAGGTGTCCTTGGAACTGGTGTCTTAGGAATTGGAAGGATTGAAGTCCTGGGGAGTTGGTGCTCCTAAGTCTAAGACTGGTGCTTGGAAATTGATTGAAACCACTTATATATTATATCTATTTTAATGCAAATATTATATTAATAAAATTGTTTATTCTTGTTGTTCATCTTGTGTTCTGAATATAAATGCTTTAACTGGTAAAGCAATAGTCAGAAAAAGAAATACTGATTCAGCCCCCTTGTCTCAGTATTTCCACCATATTCTTCATTTTGGGTTCCCCATCGTTTTCAAACATATGAAAGATCTCATTTTGTTTGTTTTGAGCCATGGTTTGGGTAGGTGAGGTGGGATCTGCTTCTCCTATGGGTTCCTAAAAAATTTCAAGTTCCATCTAAAGGGTTTTCTAACTCTCGTATAATCAAAGAAGGAATTTCATAGTCACCAAAGAAAAATTATGGTTGGCTATTTGAAGGGGTGGGATTCTTAGTATGAATTTCCCTTGACTATCCCTACTCCTACGAGGCATGAAATAACTAGCCCTATTTTTTTTTGAAGTTTTATCTCTCTTGTTAGAAAATTATATATTACAGAGAAATGGAACACATAAAATATATTGCAGAAATATAAACACAGAAAACACATAAAACAAGAGAGGCACATATATATGTGGTTCACCTAATTTGGGCTACGTCCATGGGATATAGCCAGCCCTTCCTTTCACATTATCCAGCAAAGTAAAGTGATAGAGCCTACAACAGATCCGATGTAATTCTCTTTTCGCTCCCACACAATCTCCTCTCTCTTTCTCACTTAGAATACATATTTACATAGACGCAATACAATTCCCTCATATATATCGAGGAGTTTCCTTCTACAGGAAAAAAAACCCTAAATTAAACATAACTTCTACCGTCAGATCTCCACTGAATGAACAACCCAGATTGACTACAAAATTATAGCATTTTACAACGTAATTTTACATCTATTTTCAGCTTCTGGGGCACTGCTCCCGATCCCCCACCAAGGGGGGGCTCCCAAAGATTATAGCTTCCCCCCCCTGGACCCCCCATATAGCACAAATATTATGAGCGACATTGCTACCACATTACAAATTGGGGTCCAATACGCTGATACCTCTGAATAAAGAAGATAACCAGGCTCCACACCCAACAATCTCCCTCTTGGATACTCATTATAGCAACTCCACCAGTGCTTCATTTGATTGACAATGACTCCACATTAGACCTGGTTCTTTCTCATCTTCTTCATCATACTTGAAGACCAATTGAAACTGAGCAAAATCTCAATTTCTCCTTGGTTACAACTTTTGTTAAGATATTTGTAGGATTCTCGCTAGTGTGCATCCTTTCTAGCTTCAACTATCCATCTTCCAAAATTGATCATATGAAATGGTACTTGAGCTATATATTTTTAGTCTTGGAATGAAATGAAAAGTTTTTTACAGGATGTATGACACTCTAGGATACATCCAGTCATTCCTTTTATATTGTCTAGCAAACTGAAGTGATACGACCTACAACAGATCTGTTATAATTCCCTCTTTGCTCTCACACAATCTCCTCTCTCTTTCTCGCTCAGAATACAGATCTACATAAACGCAATACAATTCGCTCATATACAATGAGGGGTTTCCTTCTATGGGAAAAAACCCTAAATTAAACATAACTTCTACCATTAGATGTTCGCCGAATGAATCGCCAAGATTGACTACAAGATTACAACATTTTACAAGGTAAGTTTATAACTATTTTTAGATTTGGGGGCACTACCCTCGATCCCTCACCAAGGGGGGGCTTCCAAATATTACAACCACCCTCCCTCAAACCCCTTCTAGCACAAATATTATGAGCAGCATTGTCGTGACATTACAAACTCACGTCCAACGTGTTGATACATCTGAATAAAGAAGATAACTAGGCTCCACACCCAACAATCTCCCACTTGGATACTCATTATAGCTATTTCACCACTTTTTCATTTGCTTGACAATGACTCCACATTGGACCTAGTTGTTTCTAATCTTCTTCATCATACTCAAAGACCAATTGAAACTGAGCAGAATCTCAATTTCTCCCTGGTTACAACTTTTGTTAAGGTATCTACAGGATTTTGGCTAGTGTGTATCTTTTCCAGCTTCAACTATCCATCTTCCAACATTGATCATATGAAATGGTACTTGAGCTATATATTTTTAGTCTTGGAATGAAATGCAAAGTTCTTTGCAGGATGTATGACACTCTAGCTATAACCGTATAACCTTCCCAACTCCTGATTCTTACCCAATTCATGGAGAAACCTTTGTAACCAAATCATTTCTTTACTAGCCTCTCTAGTAGCAACATACTCTGCTTCCATTCTTGAGAGTGCACCAACACTTTACAGTTTTGAAACCCAACTGACAGTTGTTCTACTTACAATAAACACATACCCTATTGTGCTCCTCCTATTATCTCTATCACTCGCCATATCTGCATCAACATATCCTTGTAGAGCAATTTTTGAACCACCAAAGCATAATGATTGATTTGTGGTACCTCTTAAATAATTGAGAATCCACTTCATCGCCATCCAATGTTCTTTTCCTAGATTGTTCATGTACCTGCTTACAACTCCCATTGCATGTGTAATATCAAGCCTTGTGTAAATCATTACATACATTAAGCTTCCAACTCCTGATGCATAAGGAACTTTAGACATATAAGCCATTTATTCCTAAGTCTTGGGACACACCTCCTTACTTAATTTGAAATGACTAGCCAAAGGTATACTAACTGGTTTTGCATTTTCATATTAAATCCTTTCAACACCTTTTCTATGTACTCACTCTAAGACAATGTTAATTTTTGATTCTTCCTGTCTCTAGTTATTCTCATACCAAGGATTTGTTTTGCAGTATGCAAATACTTCACTGAAAATGAGTTGCCAATTTTCTTTTGAGCACATTTATTTCCTCCATGTTAGAACCTACAACAAGCATGTCAACTACATACAATAACAATATAATATAGCAACCATCATTTTTCCTTTTGAGATAAAGACAATGATCAGAGTGACATCTAGTATAACCTTGTTCAGATATAAACATGTCAAATTTTAGATACCACTGTCTTGGAGCCTGGTTTAAGCCATACAAGCTCTTCTTCAACCTGCACACTAGTTTTTATTTCCCTTTCACCCCATATCCTTGTGGCTACTACATATATATCTCTTCCTCCAAATCCCCATGGAGAAAGGTTGTCTTTACATCTAACTGCTCAAGATGAAAATCTTTAGCTGTTACTAGACTTAAAATAGTTCTGATTGAAGTCATTTTAACAACAGAAGAAAATATGTCATCAAAATATATACCCTTTTTCTATGCAAACCCCTTCACCACAAGTCTAGCTTTATACCTTTTTATACCTCCATCTTGTTTCTTCAACCTGTAAACCCATTTATTCTGCAATGTTGTTTTACCTGGAGGCAAACTGACTAAGTCCCAAGTCTAGTTATGTGCTAAGAAGTCCATCTCTTCTTTCATGACTTGCTCCCACTTCTTCCTGGTTTCTACCTGCACTGCTTCTTCATAACATTCTCGTTCACCAGAATCAGTCAATAATACATAATATAATGAAGGAGAGTATCATTCAGGGGGTCTACTTATCCTGGTAGATCTTCTAACACCACTTTTAGGTGTTTGAGGTGTTTTTTGTTGTTGTGGTTGTTTTTGTTGTTCTAGATGTTGATCATTATGATTTTCAGGCACCTTCACTTTTTTTGTGATGTCATCAAGGAGTGTGTATTCTCTGTTTTCTTTTTCGTGTTTCTTTGCCTGCATCTGATCCTTATACAAAACATTTTCATTGAATATGACATCTCTTCTCCTAATTATTTTGTGTTTTTCATAATCATAAAAGAGATAACCAAAATCATTAACACCATATCTAATAAAGGTACATTTCTTTGATTTGCCTCAAGCATTGTTCTATTTTCTTTATTAATGTGGACAAAGGCTTTGCAACCAAAAGTCTTTAAAAAAGAGTAGTTTACCTATTTACCTGTCCATGCCTCCTCTCGAATACCACCATCCAAAGAACTTGAAGGCCCTCTATTTATTATATAAATAGCAGTATCTACAACATCTACCCAAAATTGTAAAGGAAATCTTGCATGCAATCTCATGCACCTTGCAAGCTCCATGGTTTTTCGGTTCATCCTTTTTGACACACCATTTTCTTGTGGTGTTCCTAGAACTATCTTCTCTCTGTGAATTCCATTCTCTAAATAGTACCTATCAAACTCTTTGTTGCAATATTCACCTGCATTGTCTAATCTGAGACACTTTAACCTTTTTCCTGTCTCATTTTCAACCAAAGCTTTCCATTTCTTGAACCTATCAAATAAATAAGATTTATTTCGAATACAATAAATCCAGGTTTTCCTAGTTGCATCATCAATAAAAGTAACATAATAATGAGAGCCATCGAGAGGTGATACTTGAGTAGGTTCCCATACATCTGTATGCACAAGCTCTAATTTTTTAATCTTCTTTTTTTTCCCAACTCTGAGGAATTTGACTCTCTTTTATTTTCCATAAACACAATTCTCACATAATTTTAAATCAACATGCTTTAAACTTGGCAACAAATTTCTTGAGTGCAGAATCTACATCCACTTCTCACTCATGTGCCCGAGCCTATGATGCCACAATGTCATATCTTCTCCTATAGAGGTTGAAGCATTAACAAAATAAGAAATGCCATTGCATAAATATAATATACCAACATTTTCTCCTTTTGCTATTACCAGGGCTCCTTTAGTAACCTTCGAGGTTTTATCTCTAAAAGTAGTCACATAGCCTTCACCTCCCAACTTCCTTGTTGAAATCAGATTTTTCTTCAGATCTCGAAGATGCCTTACGTCTTTCAATAACCATTGATTTCCATTCTTCTGTTTTATTAAAACTATACCCATTCCAATTATTTTATGGGGTTTATCATCACCCAATCGAACCTGTCCAAAATTTCCTTGAACATAATCATGAAAATGATTCCTATCAGGTGTGGCATGGAATGAGGCCCTTGAATCTACCACTTAGGCATCCATAATATTTTCTAATGAAAGAATTAAAGCATCTTGCAACACATCACCTGTCACATTCACTTCACAATTGTTTTCTTGCTACACGTCTCCTTCTTTTCCATTATGAGATTTGCAGTATTTCTTCAAGTGTCCTTTCTTCCCTCATTTCCAGCACACTATCCCCAATTTGGACATGGATCTACCTTTCCTTGACTTACTACGATATCTTGGGCTCTTTCCTCTTTCCATTTTTCTTCCCCTAGTCTCTGCAGTCAAAGCATTACCTGATGTTTCCATCGCATTTCCTCACTAAGGATTGCACCGACAACATCATCAAACTTTAAAGTACTAGATCCAGAGATAGAGTTACTAATGACCATAACTAAACCATTCCAACATTCTAGCAATGAGCACAGAAATAACAGAGCCCTAACTTCATCATCAAAACTTACCCCTACAGAAATTAACTAACTTGTAAGTGTATTAAATTCATTTAAATGATCAGCAACAGATCCACCTTCTTACATCTTCATATTAAATAAATGCTTCATAAGAAATACCTTATTTGAGGCCAAGGGTTTTTCATATAGTTTTGCTAATGCCTTCATTAAATCCTCTATTGTCGTTTCTTTTGAAATATTAAACACTACCAATGCCGCTAGGCACAACCATATTGTTCCAAGTGCCTTTCAGTCGAGAATATCCCATTCTGTGTCTATCATACTCATCGACTTCTTTGCCTTTCTACTCAATGGTTGGTATAGATATTTTTGGTACAAATAATATTCCATCTACATCTTCCATAGCTAGTAGTTTTATTTTTTGACCCTAAACCTACCATCTTCTACCATTTCTCCTACTCAAATGACGAACCCTTCTCTCTTGTGAGTTTATCAACCAAATAAGCATGGCTCTGATACCAGTGGTAGAAAATTATATATTACAAAGAAATGGAACGCATAAAATATATTGCAGAAATATAAACACAAAAAACAAATAAACCGAGAGAGACATAAATATACGTGGTTCACCCAATTTGGGATACATCCACGAGAAATAGTGAATCTTTCCTTTTATAATATCCACAAACTCAAGAGATACAACCTACAACAAATCCACTGTAATTCCCTCATTTCTCTCACACAATATCCTCTCTTTCTCACTCATAATATAGATCTACATAGACGCAATACAATCTTCTCATTTATAGTGAGGGGTTGCCTTCTATAGCAAAAGGCCCTAAATTAAACATAACTTCTATTGTCAAATCTTTTCCTAATGAATGACCCAAATTGACTATGAAATTACAACATTTTACAAGGAAATTTTACATCTATTTTTAGCTTCAGGGGCACTCCCCCCAATTGCCCACTAAGGGTGGGCTCCCAAAGATCGCAGTTGCCCTCCCTAGACCCCCCTTGCAACACAAATATTACCAGTTATGTTTCTGCCACATTACAAACTGGGGTCCAATGCGGTGATACCTCTAAATAAAGAAGATAATTAGGCTCCACACCCAACATCTCTCTCTCTCTATCTTTTTAAAGATTCCAAACCAATAGTATTGATGCAAAACATAAAGGGAAAAAAACAAGCAACTTCTAAATAGAAACAACACCTACTTGGACACCTCCTTGGCAATGATGGTAAGAAGTGATGAGCCTTGTTATTTCATCAATGATGTTGCAAATCCTAATACCCTCAACTTGAATTATCAACCTGGGGTTCGTACAAACTTAGAGCTGACAGTGACATATGCACAGTAGGTCAAGTTCTACTCTTGTGACACTCATCCATTTGATGAGATCAAGGCATGTGTATACCACTTGTTTAGCTAACTATAAGGATAATTTCTATGAAAAGTCAAAGACATATCGTAAGTGAAAGGAAAGGAGGATTAGCTTAATTGTTGAAATGAAAGTGCCATACATTAGATGAAAATACTAATTGTAATTGCAGGAAATAGAAACACTACAATAGTTGCATAAATAAACCATGCTACACTACTTGCAAACTAATCAAATCAACAGTCTACTTGCGTAATGTAATTCATAAATTTAATTACAAATTATTTGGAAAGAAGAAATTTAGTCTACAATACATAAGTAGGAAATACAAAAACTAAGTCTAATCTATTTGCATTGAATATTTTTCCCTTGTTGTGATTGAGTGTAAGATGAATTTAACCTTAGAAAGAGGGTATTTACTCATTTCATAAGAGAATACTCATTATGACTCAAATGTGAAAAAATGCTTTCTAAGTCTATTTGTTGTCTTGTGCTTGCACTTGATGAGGGATGGGTCTTGAGTTGTCCTTGGGTCTCCCCAATCATGGATTTAAAGGTTGGGGATCATTATTCAATCTCAAATTGAAAAAATCAAGAATCAAAGAAAATCTGGCTCAGTTTGGGAAATGGTACAAGACTATTATAGGTTGCTACAAGAAACTCTGTTTAACTATAGGGTTACCATCTACAAGATTGTATTCGAAAGATTTCAAATGGAAAGGAAGGTGTTATGAAGGTAGAGAATGGTGGATGAAGGAGATGTGAGGCACTTTGATAAGCTTAACACCCATCAAAAGCCCATCTTCAACAAAAATTCATGCCCACAGTGTCCTTCATTGACCTTGAAAATATGATCTTGGTGGTAGAACTTTAGAGAAGTATGTGGTGTCTAAGAGGGTATGGTAATGAAAAACTGAATTTGGATGAGTGTTCCAACAGCTGAAAGTCACTAGAAACCCTTAGAAACTAATAACCAACAACGTAAATTTAGTTTTCAATATTGCAACAAAATTAATCAAAGTGGAATGAATGAGTTGGATTTTATTTCTTCAATGTGTATTCTTCTATCACTTAGGGAAAACCATGGTTGAGGGTAAAACCCTAAGGTAACCTCAATACTCTTTTACGTTGAAAGATGGCTCTTCAACCTCGAGAAGGATATCTCCGTAAAATCCAACTACTCTATGGTCATTGTAGTAGGTTTTTGCAATTGAGTCTGGTGGCATATGATTGGGCATAAAGCCTATTTCTAAACAAGTAAACCTACAAACCCAATAAGAAAACTATAAAAGGAATGATAACAGTAAATCCTTTTGACTGTTTGTGAAATTGGAAGAAGAAGAAAGAATTGAGACAAACTTTATAGGTTACTAAAATAGCAAAGATGGAAGGATGATAATACAAGAGAGGAGCATAAATGAAAACCAATCTTAGAAACTAACATTTTCACATGGAAGAAAGCTTGTATTACAAAGAGGAAAATTGACACACAACTACAACACGTGATTTTCATACAAATTGTTCATTAAAAATGAAAATATATTCAAGACTGCTCAAATATACCAGAATGCAAATATTTTTTTTGATAAAATTCTAACCCTTCTTCATTCTTCATAAATTTTCTTTATAGGAAAGACTGCCAAAACTAAAACAAGTTTCTAGAAAATCTTAATTACAAAATCTAAAAATAATAACATACACTATCGAATACATGCATATATAAAATTTCCCAATCTGATATGAATCTAAATACCATGTTGTCGCTGGAGTCATGGCTGGAGATAAGGATCATCAAGTCCAATTTAGTGAGGTGCCATCCAAGTCAACAGTTGTCCATGACATTTTTCCTCATGAAATCCTAAACAAGAGGGTCTAGTAATCCCTTCAAAATACAAACCTACGACAGTTGTTATAAAACCAAGAGGTTTTTTCTAAATTGGCCCATTGTGGAAAAAACACTCTTTCCGTTTCGTAAAATTAATTTTCATTTGTCTGGAAACTATTCCCTGAATTACCGTGATGTACAAGAAAAACAAATTTTTTCAACTATCCATTTTAACATAAAAACATTGATAAGCATTTGTCAGTGTATTTCTGTTAATCATTTTTCGATGGATGATAAATGCTGATAACCCCATTTTCAACATGTTATTCTAAAGAAAAACTATGAAACCATTAATAAGTTAATAATCTCACTCACAACGATTTCCTTGTTGATTATAAATAAAATGCTGACATTGTGACTATTATCATTTTAAGAAATATTTTAAAAACATAGTTAATGTGATAACAAGTGGCTCCACTTGGATGTTTTCGATTATATATGGAAGCAAGAATCCAAGAAGAAAGAATCCAAAAGACCATAGGCCTCATCCATTGGACAACTCCTAACCATTAATGTTGCAACTTGTAAATTGTACCAAACTGCTACACATCGCAAACTGTACGGTAAAATTCGGTGCTAAAAATCAAACTGAAAAACACTAAGAAATGAAGTTGGAAACAACCAATACTAGAATCTGAAAACATGCCCTTATGAAAAGGGTGCTTAGAGTTTCAAGCTTATTCATCACACCTACCTACTAAACTGAAATAAAAGATGCTTGATCAAGTGATACAAAACGACCAATGTAACCATGACATCAGATGGTTACTTAACTAGTTTCTTCTTTCACTCTTCTCAAAAAGAGAAAATCCATTAAAAAGGAAAACCCATCATACCATTTGAAACTATCTCCTTTAACCATGAAAACTGTAATACTCATTTCCTCTCATGATTAGAATATAAATGTAAAAAATTCCTTGAGAGCATGGAAAATTTTTATTGTGTTGATTAGCAAGAAGGGAAGAGTAACCATGATCTCTATATGCTACTCCTTATTCCATTTCATCAAATTCAAGTTAATTCTCAAAAGAAATGGAAATAATCGTTTTATCTTTCGTGTCATGCATATTAGTGATTTTTTTTTGCATTTTAAATGATTTCAAATGTAACAGCCATAGCATGTGTATGAGGAATATCTTAAAGTGATATTTCGTGTACTTCAATAAGAATAATATCTTGGTTGTCTAAATTTTCAAGATTTATCTCTTCAAAGGTGAAAAATCATGAATAGTTCCTTCACTTCCAAAGGCATCTAAAGAAACAAATTCTTCTTCAGTGACTTCATCGAAAGGTAAATGAACTACAAAACATATTGATTGATTATCCATATCATTCTCTTGATCTATTGAAAAACATGGTGATGTTATTTTACTTTGTTACCTGCCACTATAATTGTTTTAAAACCTCTACTACTATACACAATAGTGTTTTAACAATAATGTTGGATTTTGAGGACTATAGTGTTTTAACAACTATTTGTACACAATACTGCTACTAAACTTGACACATCCCCCCCCTTTTAACCACCAAGAAATAGAAAACTTGACTTCACTGAACATGTTTGTAGCACCTCATAAAAAGGTACATGGAGCACTTAAATTATGTGTCATATTGTTCATCTTCAAATTCATAATGGAAGAGATGAGTACAAAGCCACAAGAAGGAGGTTGCAAAAGGCTTTGTTCACACACCCTTGAAATCACGTGGAAGCGTATTTTAGGCTTTGATAAGTTGTATAACCCTCACCAACAACTCTTATTTTGTGCTATGTGCAACTCATGTTGTCAAAGCTTCACATTGGCAAGTCTTCCTCATTTATTAGTTTGTGAGTTCTTGAAGAAACTATTTGATAACATTGTTGAAATAAGATTGGTTGCTATGCATGGATGATAAAAAGACAATCATTATGGGCTACAATCTATGATCATTTCCATCCATACTAATGGGATGAATTTCACAAGGATGGAAAACACATTCTATGGATGTAGTAAGAGACTTGATGTGTGCTTCACATTATTGCATTCTACCAAGGATTAAACAAATTGTGCATAATTAAATAGTGGCAAGAACCTCAAATAGTTTCCAAGTTATTGAAAGAGCTATGTTTAAGAAAAAGAACATGAATTTGCAAAAGTTTTAACAACAATGAAAAAGTACTTGAACTTGTTACTATGTGGGCACCCTTTTCCTTCACACAAATTGTATATGATAATGTGAAAGGGGCTAATGCAGGTATATTTGTTTTATTAAAGAAGAACAAATAACTAGGCATCACTTATACCTATATACAACCCATGAGTAGCCTAGTATGTGAAGACTTCAACTAGTTTGACTTTCAAAGGACGATGGGTAACTCTTCTTTCTTACTCTAATGATACAAAAAGAAAGTGTAAAAACAGAAAGTTATGCTGCCAGATTAGTAATGGTCGGAAGCGATGTAAGTGCCATAAACCCACACAATCGGTGAGAGGCCCGACATTACCTTCGCTGCCGTGCACGAAAGCCAACAGATGTAGTTGGTTCCTGTACGCGAAAATCCAAACATCGGAAAGAACTTTGGTGGGTGATTGAGAAACTTACCTGTATGTGTGTTGTAACTGGCCAACCCATGATAATACTTTGTGGTAAAGTAGATGGTGTTGCGATCTACTGTCGAAAGTAGTCTCTTCGTAAAGAAGTTACAGTATATTTGAGAAGAGAGCACCTAATTATTAGCTCTCCACACACCATCACTTTAAATTTCTTTTGATCTGCTGGGTCAACTACTATGTTGAGACACGGCCGCATCTGCAGAGGAGTCGGTGTTGCTTTGTCAATGGATTAACCACCGTCAACTTCCCTTCTCTGCTCACAAAAAACATGAGCCCGTCCACAGCTCTCTGGAGAAACCATTTACCAGGTTGACACCCACCTTGCAGAAAGTACCATCTATTAGAATTGATGTGGAAAAGGCAAAATTGGTTGGTTTTCTGAGTCGGGCAGCCCAGTGCAATCCCTGATTCTTGGTTTCTCTGGTCGTATAACTCTTGAAAGATCTTGCAGGAAGAGATCATGCGATGCCACGCTAAGCACGTTTTGGCAGCTATCAGCAGATTCACGGTTGGTAACCTAGAAAAAATATCATGCACGATGGCTTCAGGTAGGCGTTCGAACATGCATTGTGTAGATTCACCCTCTCGCAGCTTCTTGGGAGCCTGATGTGGTAGGATTGAAGGTTCTTCAAATCTGTCAACTTTGTGCTATCAATTTTGCGCTGCCGATTGCCTAGGTCTTTGTCAATTTTTTTCTCACTTAACATCCCATCATTACTCAATTTTTGGATTTCGCCTTGGCCATAAAAGTCCCCAACTGTTTCCACTTAATTTAACATTTTCCACTTACATTAATTAATTAACGATTTTTTAATGTAATATTTAAGTTTTTTAAAATAAATTTTTAAAATATATCTAAATCTTATATAAAATATAATGAGAAATAATCTTTTGTTTTATAATATTTTATATGTAAATTTATAAGTATGCATAATTAGACTAATAGAAATTTGTTATAACAATTAGAAAAATAATATATAAGAATAAACTTGGACTTAATAAAAAAATAAATTAATCTCATCAAATTTAAACAAAGTCATACTCACTCTTAAGATTTCAGTTATAAAAGGAACATAAGTTTTCGAAATTTAAACATAAAATATATATTACATCATTTTCATAAAAAAAACTCTAAAATTTACTTCTATATTTAAGTATTCAAAGATAAAAGACATTACATATTTTTTACAATAAAACTTTAATGTGTTTCATGTATTCAATTATAAAATGTTTTTCAAAAAATAAAACTATAAAACCTAGATGGAATGCTCATGAAGCACATAGATGAGTCTAATTTATTTTTGACATCATCCCTTAGGCCTATGTTTATTCAAAAGATTGGATAAAATAATTAACATGTTTTAAAGACATTGTGGACAATATTTTAAATAAATAAGAAAAACTATTTTATCCATATTTAATTTTTTTTCAAATTAATTGTTTAAAATATATCTAAATCTTAACATTGATTTAATGATAATTAAGCTTCTTAGTTTATAAATTGTCATTTGTAAAATATGATAGTAGATATAGCTACATCAAATTTCCATTACATAATAATGAAAATTAAACTTAATTTAAGATAAATAAGAGTGTCTTCATGCATTACCTTGATGTTAAAATATTACAAAGCTTTCTAATCTATAAATTTTTAATGGCTTTCAATTAGGGTTGTTAGGATGGTTGGGAGGAATAACTATTGTCTTTAAAATCCCATCAGTGACATGCTTAGTTATATGTCTTGATAAATATTGTTGGCATGACTTTAAGCTTATAAGTATTGTTGTATTAGCTACTTCACCTTGACAATCTCTTATTTGAGTCTTGTATTGGATTTGGATTTCTAGCCTTGTCATCTCTTTAGTTAAAAGGGGTGAAGATGAAATGTTTAGCTATTAAGAATACTTAACTAATTTTGAGTGAATTATATTTATGTAATAAGTTTAAATAAAACCTAAAGATTTGGAATATAAATTTATATGATAATATTTAACATGCATAGCCCCTCCTACAAGTACATTGATTGAGGATAAATATAAAAATGAAGTGTTATGTGCTGGGAAGATTTAGGTTCAAATCCTGGAGACCATAATTACTTTACTAATATGAAACTTTTAATTTTTTTTTTGTTGTAAGCTTGGTCGGGCTACATCTTCATCATGTCCAACTTCTCACCATAGGAAGATACCACAAGATTTGAACCCAAGGCTCTCACATTGCCAATTGAGATACCAGAAGATGACATAGATGCCCCTTGTCCTAGTTTCTCAAGGTAAAGATCAAGATTGATAGAATAAAAACAACTTTGACAAGAAAAAAAGTCTTGATATATAAAATTCTAAAACCTAATATATTAAAATTTCCACAAAATAAAACTTTAATATATAGCACAATTAAACATTTCTTATAAAATAAAACTCTAAAACCTACTAGTAAAGACTATAGTGACCAATAGTAATCATTAAATATTAAATCTTCTACCTTAAACAATTCATTGTTTATACCTTCTGACCCTAATATATAACACAATTAAATATTTCTCATAAAATAAAACTCTAAAACCTACTGGCAGTGACTATAATGACCCAATAATAATCTTTAAATGTTAAATCTTCCACCCTAAACAATCCATATCGTAGAATTAAAATAATTCTAAAATCTTTCTCGCAACTAACTCTTTGCCAATTTGATGCAGCAAAGTGCAGGTATACAAACCAGAGTCCAATGATGCCGCGGTTCTTTCGTTTTAAACAAATCGCTTCGAAGTCACCAAGGAAATGTATCATTACGAGAGAAACGCAACTGCCATTTTCATGCGATAGAAATGGTTCATTCTCGCTTTCGCTTTCCTGCAGCTTCTGGACATGAGGGCGAATTCTCTCCGGATGTCCGCAACTGGGATGTCTCGTGGGTCAGTATTTATTTCAGATGGAGTATAGGAATGGTAGATGACTTTTGGTATTTATACTAATCGTCGAATTAAAAATTTAAGACGTGATATTTGGCTAATTTGGTTTCCTAGTAGGAAAATATAGGTAAATTTTTTATTGGGTCAAAGTGGATACAAATAAAAGTAAATAAATATGGTTTCTAATAAAAAGTTTTAAATTAGTGAAATTAAATAAAATTAAAATTAAATATAAAAAATTAATATTTGTTTAAGATGTTTAATTAATATGTAAGATCGTAGAGATATTATTATATAAAAATAAAATATAATTGGTTTGATAATAAATAAAAATATGAAAATAAAATTATTTATAAAATAAAATAATAAAAAACAAAAATGGTTGTTGGTATTGATAATTTATGGTATTGGTCCATGTTATTCATGTTTTTAGATCTATCTTAATTATATTGGATCTATAAAGTGGGATCAAATTTTTTGATATAAAAGTTTTTTTTTCTTCTAGGATGGTGCAATGTTTAACATTTGACTAAGTCAAAATAAAACAAAATAAAAAAATAAAATTTTCTAGCCCATAGCTTTTCCCCATAATATTATTAACTTGTTTTTTTTTGTTATGGTATTCTTTTGTAGGGTGGCCTATGTAAATGCTAATAATTAAACCATCCTACAGAGTTAGGACACTCTTAGTGTTTAATTTGTATTAATTTAATCAATTTAGATCTACATTAAATCTAGATCTATCAAGTTTTGAGAGGGATCAAAACTCTAGAGTTACAAACTAGATGTAGGCTAGTTACGAGGAAAAACTAAGTTTTGGAAGAGATTGTTATGTTCATAGGTCTGGTTATTTAGCGCTTTAAGAATTTAAATTTAATTATTATTATTTTATATTTTTTTCCAATGAATATCTCTCTAGATCTAGTGAGCTAAGCTAGCTCGTAAAAACAAAAATAAATAATTTTAGTTATTAATAAAATTATTTTGATTCAGTCAAATTAAATAAATTAAAAAAAATATATATTAATAAATGCTTTGAGAGGCTCCAACCAAGGAGTTGCCATTAGCTATCAAACTTGTGATTTCAACCAATTTAGAAAAAACCATCGAAAAAGATTCCAAATAGTTGCACTAAAGACATAATGTTTAACATTTTCACTACCTCTAATTACATAAAAATAAAAAAGAAATTAAAAAAAAGATTAATGTATTCACTTTTGTGATAGTATTAGAAATATTTTCAGAAAAATCGTATCAGAAAATTTTTGTCGATGTGAACCAACGAGTGTCGTTCATCCTCAAGACAAGTTGAAGAATTATTAAATGACATTTAGAACATTTTACTTAAAATAACACTCAATACCAACCAAAAAGTATTAAATGATATTCAGAACATTATAAAAAAATATATTGATATTAAACACTAATACATTGAATAACTATTTATCTAATAATATTATTATAATTAAATAATTTGAATAGTCAAATCTAACCGTTTCTTAGTCAATTATAGTCATTTGTCGAGTCCACTCTAATATAGTCATTTCTGAGTCAAACCTAGCTATTGGAAGATGTGCCATCCCTATTTAACATGTGGCCATGATCTGATTCTTCAGCTTGTACTGAGGATGAACCATAGTCGTTGCTTGAAACGAAATGCGTCGACAAAATTTTTCTCTTGTTGAATTGAGGCTTCTGTGATCCATATCAAGTTTAAGAGAAATTCTTCAGCGTAAATCACAAGATAAATCATTTGTCGACGCGTTTCGAACCAACTAGTGTGGTTCATCGTCAGGACAAGTTGGTTCGAAACGCATCGACAAATGATTTATCTTGTGATTTACGCCAAAGAACTTCTCTTAAAAATTTTCTCATGTGATTTTTTCGAAAATATTTCTAATACTAAGATTAATGTAATGTAGTTTGCTAAAAGAAATATGGAAATAAACAATAACCTATAAAAATAAAATAATAATAAAAATTGAAATGGCCCATGGAATGGGGAACCCATGGTAATCATGTTATCAGATACATCTCAACTTAGGTCTACTAAATGAGATCAAATCTCTAGATATGAAAACCTTTGATTCTTCTCAAAATGGGATCAAATCTCTAGATATGCAAACTTTTGATTCTTTTCAAATAGAATGTTTAACGTCTTGGCTTGGTCATAATAAAAGAAAATAAAAAAACATAAAGTTCTTCCGCTCTTGTTTTTTCCTATAGTATTCTTAACTTGTAGTTTTTTTCTATAATATTCGTCTCTAAAATTAAGGTTTTGAACAGATTTGTTTATATGAAAACTTTTGATTCTTCTCCAATGCTAATGTTTAATATCATGATTAAGTCAAGATAAATCTCAGTGTCTATCAAGTGGGATTTGTTTTTATTAGCGGATTGTGGAATTAAAAAGTTAAGATGTGGTATTAGGCTAATTTGGCCTTCTAGTCTAACAGGATATGTTAATTTTTTTATTGAGTTAAAGTAAATAATTTTAATTATTAATAAAATAAATTGGATTAGTGACATAAAAGAAAATAAAAAATTAATAATTGTTTTAAGTGGTTATATTTAAGTAAAGATATTGTTACATAAAAATAAAATTAAATAGAAAGATTAATGTAATATAATTTGTTCAAGGTTGGTGGAGGCAGCTCGTTGGTAAAGTTGGACTCATAAAGACAGTGAGGTCTTGTGCTCAAACTTGAGTGAGGGCATTGATGTCGTAAAGAGTGACTTGCTTGGGCCAAGCTCGCTCTTTTTTAGAAGCTCATGGGGCTTTATGAGAACCTTCAATTCTTCTTGGATGATGTTAACATCTTGACTCAATCAAAATAAAACAAAATAAAAAACATAAAATTCTTAGGCTCTTGGTTTTTTCCCATGGTATTATTGACTTTTGGTTTTATGCTATGGTATTCTTCTCTAAGGAGAGAAATTAAGCTTTTGAGGATATCAAATTTCTTTATATGCAAACATTTGATTCTTTTTTGCAAACATTTAATTTTCCCATGGTATTCTTAAAAATGGGTTTTTTTGAGGATATCAAATCTCTTGATATGCAACCCTTGGATTACTCTAGGATGAGCTTTTGATTCTTCTAGGATGCTACAATGTTTAATATTTTGACTAAGTTAAAATAAATCTCTAGGTCTATGAAGTGGGATAAAATCTCTTGATATGAAATGCTCCAATGCTACCATCTTGACTAAAGAAAAATAAAATAAAATAAAAAACATAAATTCTGTGGCCCATGGCTTTTTCCCATGATATTCTTAACTTGTGGTTTTTGTATGATATTCTTCTCTAAGGTGGCATATTTAAAGGGTAATAATTAAACCAACTAGAGAGTTAAGATGGACATAATGGTTAATAAGTAATAATTAAATCAGTTTAACTTTGCATTAAATCGGTATCTATATGTTTTGAGAAGGATCAAATCACAAACCACATGTAGGCTAGTTATGAGGACAAATTAAGTTTTGGAACAGATTATTATAATATGATTCTCTAAGGTGACCTATTTAAATGGTAATAATTAAACCAACCTAGAGAGGTAGGATGGACATAGTGGTTAGTAAGTAACAATTAAATCAACATAAACTTGCATTAAATCAGGATCTATCAAGTTTCGAGAGGGATCAAATCTCTAGAGTTACAAACCACATGTAGGCTAGTTATGAGGACAAATTAAGTTTTGGAACATATTATTATGTTCAAAGGTGTGGTTATTTATCATTTTAAGAATTCTAATTTAATTATTATTATTCAATTCTTTTACAAGGAATGCATCTATAGACACCCTAAGGGATGACATCTAGTGAGCTAAACTAATTCATAAAAATAAAAATAAATAACTGTAATTATTAATAAAAATATTTTGACTTAGTTTAAAATTAAAAAAATAAAATATAAAAATTTCTTTGAGAGGATCCAACCAAATACCCAATATCATAGAGAATTGTTAATTCGAGTTGTCCTTTAGTGAGATTTTTCGAACCTTTTTCTTGTCTAATTTATCTAAAATCCTACTTGATGGGAACCCATTGCAACAATCAAAGTGGTGTGTGGGTTTTTCAGCGTGTTTGAATCTATATATATAGTAAAAACCAATTTAAATATCACAAATCAAGGTTTCACCTCAAAATTTTCACGGGCTTAAAGTCCAAAAAGTTGCAATAAAGACAACTCAATTGTAATTTATAGTTTTAATATTTTTAAAGTCAAATTAATAAAAATAAAAATTAAATTAAATAGAAAAGATTAATGTAATGTAATTTTCTCAAAAAAAATAAAAATTGGAAATAAAAAACACTCTATAAAATTAAAATAATAATAAAAATTAGAATCCCAATAACCTTATATGGTGCAAATATTGTAGTTTAATGTTAAACATTTGACTAAAATTGAGAAAAAATAAATTAAATTAAATAGAAAAGATTAATGTAATGTAATTTTTCTTAAAATAAAATGAAAACATGGAAATAAAAAATACCCTATAAAATTAAAATAATAATAAAATTATAAAGTCTCATGACATAGAGAACCCATGGTATTGATGTTCTTAGATCCATCTTATCTCCACATCTACCAAGTGGGATCAAATATCTTGATATGAAAGCCCTTATTCTGCTCAGATTGGGCAATGTTTAACATCTTGACTAAGTTAAAATAAATCAAAACAAAAAAACATAAAACTCTTGAGCCTGTGGCTTTTTCCCTTGGTATACTTAACTTGTGGTTTTCTGGTATGGTATTCTTCTCTAAGGAGGAAAATTAATTTTTTGAAGATATTGATGACAATGATGATTAACATCCACTAAGACTAATGCGACCTATTCGACCTCAAGAAAAGAAAAATAATCTAATTGTGATTCTTCAAAATCGTTTTTCTGTGATCAAAAGGAAGATAAATAAGTGCTCAAAGATCATTATAGTGCGGTTGGATTAATAATTAAAGAAGATGAAAGTGTGGCACATATTAGTAAATTGAGAGTAGATGTGAGTAAGAGTTAGGTAGTCTAAAGGGAGGTGTTTTTTATCTTCCACCTTCTTAGCATCACAAATCTGACAAATTTTATCATCCCAGGGAGCCTTGGGAGTACACCACCACTCGGTTTCACTTCAAAGCTTATGAGAATTACATCTTATCCTAGTGATGTTCATTTCCTTGCTTAGTTCTAGTCAACAAAGAGAGATAATTATGGCTATTAAGGGTGGGTTTGATCACCTCCTTATAGTATCTTAGCTTCCTTTTACCCTCCATCTCCTTATCATCCCACAACTTGTCCTTAAAATTAGAGGTAATAGTATATTTTACACTATCATAGCTTTCCATGATGATTTCATCCTTAATCCCCAATGGTTCAGCCAAGACTCGAAATCCTTATGCCACTCGTGCTTGAGCCAAAGGTGGTGGTTATGACTAAATTTAGAAGAATGTTTTGGGAGCCTCTTGGATTCCATATTTTTAATCTTCTTCTTATACATCAGATATCTAAAAATAGTCGTAATTTCAATGGGGGATAGTCCAACTTCAATCAAGATGATAGGATAGGGAGTATTTCCCTTTATCTTTAGGTTATAGGTTATGAATTTATTTTGAATCATCTCAATCTTTCTCCATGACTCTCTGGATATACTACAACCAAAAACTTCACATATGTATAACAAAAAAGGAGTTATGAGAGTCTTAAACAATAACCATTTTTACTCCAAATGCAAAGATCGATCGACTTACTATTTTTTTCAAGCTCATAATAAGTTTTCCATCCTCAAATAATTCATTTCTCTATGTTATAATTCCAATCGAGATGCTCGCTTGAGGGGCTTTGGCCAAGGTACAGAGTCAGCTGCACCAACCAACACAACCCTAAACTGCTAGCCTTTTTGGCGAAAACCCATGTAGCGCAAGCTATAGTATCACCTGAAGCAGTATTGGGGGATGACAAAACTAGGTTTTTACATCTAGAGATCAATGTGATGGTTTTCTATGAGTCCTGGGGCTTATTCTGATCTCCGTGAACCCTATCACTAACAATACATATAATTGGAGTAACTTGCAGAAAAGGAATCTAACCCTTTGCGGAGTGCTTTAAACATTTATAACATCAGGTAAATGAGAAGATATACTACTTTCATGGATCTAATAAGAATTTCTTCATACAAATTCAGATAACAGAGCGAATATATAGAAATTTCATAAGTAAATACAAATGCACAGATACATAATTATGGCTCAAAACATTCTTTGTTAGATGTATTCTTTTCGGTTACAAACTCTTCCTCCCTATGCACTACCTAGAGGGGCTCGGGTGCTCACAATGCAGACTTACCATGGTCTCCACACATTCAGCAGCAGGAGCCTTCCCCTTAATGTATGTACAAGAAACAAACTTTCCTACCTTTAAGCTTACTTTCCCATACAATGATTTCTAGTTCTTGACTTTCCTCCTAGACTTGTTATGAATCTTTTATTTATAGCTTTCTCTTTTACAATACCATGGTCCACGGACCATGAGTGGGTCACAAAACTCCCTATATTCTAACAAATTTAGGGACTAAAGCCCCTTTTGACTCCTATGACCTTCGTGCTCTACTCCCTCAAAACGCGGAGACTTTACAAGTATACAAAATTAAATACAAAACTTAACCCTAGTGGACCCTATCCCAACAAGCCCCTAACACAATTTTGTGACTCATCAGTGAGTCAGTCTGCTGGCACCTCAATCTTCGATTACAGCTCATTGAACTCAATATTCAGAACATGAAGATCTATTTCTCCCTACATAGCATCTTGGCACACTTCCTCAACCAATTTTTTAGTACTAGGGACTTTAACTGCAAGGCCCATGGTCCTTTTTGTTTGCTACATTACTTTAATATTATTTTGCAGTGATAGAGTCAGTTGACTAGCCTCTTCTTCCCATGGTTGTGTCCTCGAAGAGATTATTGTTTCCTTGGGACACAGCTCGTTGGTATTTCTCTGAATCAACTTTCCTTCTTGCAGTCTTATGAAGCTTTCTACTGGTGCTAAGGTCCATGTGGTTGACCTGATTTCACCAAATTCTATCTCCTTCTTCCTTATGTGTGCGACAATATTTTGCAGAGTAGGATCCTCTCACAACGAGGTCCTTAATTCCATGGCCTGCTCAAATACTTTTGTGCAGCCCTTAATCTCTTCTTGCACTGTGGCCAGTTCTTCATTGACAGTAGCCTCGTGTTGCTCTCGGACTTCATGGGAGTCATGGGCTATAACTTAAGCTGTAAATCTGAAATCTATAGCTACAACTAGAACCAAACTCGACCATTTCATCCTTTGAATCCTTCACTACAGTAGCCCACTTTTGAATATTCTCCACAAAGGTTGCTTCTGTTAGCATCTTGAGCTTTGGAAGCTTGTTGCAAGCCAATGCAATGGTTACTTCCAACTGTTGGCTTCGCGCTGTCATCTCCTCTTTTTTTTAAGTTCCTATGCCTTCTCCTCAAAGATCTGTTGGTTATTGTTCTTCACTTCAATGATGATGAGTAGTGCATGTTGTTGTCGAATCCTCAATTCATCTAACACCCCTTGGTGATGTTCATGCAGAGTCTGGATGAGGAGCACGATAAGATTCAAGCCAAGGTTCTTCATTTGCATCAGTTGTGCCCTTTTTTATTCTGTCTCAGTGCACAGAGATACTTATGTTATTTGAATGGCACGGAGATCCAAATTCATCTCTATGTCTAGCACTGACCCACTTGCTTGACATAGTCTTGCTTTCTTCTGGCTCACCTGTGACATACTTGTCTAGACGTGCAATTCATGCAGGCCTTGTTAAACCTTTCCTAGGACCTGTTGGTATTGTTCTTCAAACTGGTCCTAGAGATCTATGGTAGTGTCTAAGATCATGTCTCCAACTTCATCTAAGCCCCTTTAAGTGAGGACCAAAAGGGTCACACCGACTGATCTGTCAGAATTTTGTTTCTTGCAAGGCTCGATGGAGGTGCGCTTCTTCCTTTTCTTGAAACCAAAGGGGGATTCCAACTTTGTGCACCCTTCATCTTCCACCTTTGTTTCTTCCTCCTCCTATATTATATTTGTTTCTAACTCGTTGATATTGATGTCTATAACATCATCATTTCCTGCACTACATTTTCTTTGGTCATCACTTCTTTCTCTCTTTCAGCAGCTTCCTTTTTATGAGCAGCGTTTTCCCCAGTGAAAGCCTTTTACGCTTCCTTTTTCTTTTCTGATGTCGTGTTCTACGTGGTTGATCCCTCAGTGGCCTTACTAGTACATGTGTCGACATATAAAGGGTAAGCCAGTGGCTTGACCACTCGCTAACAACCCTTGCTATGTCCTCCTCAACCACCAAGTAAGGAAATGTGTGCCATATCCCTATGGCATCCTTCTTTTCATGAATGTGAAAATTGTGGAAATCTACTTTAAATTCAACAATGACTTGATATAATGCATGTAATGTTGGTGATAGCCTCGACCTTTGGTTGATCACTGTCCTCAATTCCATATCAAAGGGAACCCAAAACATCTTTGTCTTTATGATGTGCGTGGGGTCCTTGGTGGCCCATAGCGAAGTGAACTTCATAGCCTCCACGAGGTCTGATTCATGCTGAGGAAACTGACTATCCTCAGGTGTCCTCATGGCCACCAATGTTATCAGTAACAACAATGAGGCATAATGAAATTCCTTGCCCTGATCCTAGGCCTCCTTGCAATTCTCTAAAAATGCCTTTCACAAATACTGAGCCCAGTTACACTGGACTCCTTTGGCGCACTACGCAGAGAAAGAGATAAGTGGTGCCGCTACTTCATCTGCATGACACTTTCTCATTATCTTTCATCCTAATATCTGTATGGAAAACTACACAGCCACATTCGACATAGATTGAAGGAGTATACTTGCAATTTCTTCACCAGATCAAACTCACTCTTCATTTGGTCCATGCACTTCTTTTCCTGCATTTTTCCTCAAAACGCTTCCATAGGGCCCACTCCTTGGTATGGAAATAACATAATCTGGTGGATGAACATGTCAGTTATGGCAATGGGTTATCCCAACCAAGGACACCCATCATGGACTAGTGTTAGCAACTGGCGCACGCATATGCTCTTTATACTGGTGCAACTGAGGTGTGAAACCCACAACATATTCAACAGCCCCGCGATGCCAACAATATCTACTCATTTCATCTGATTCTTCATAATGTACCTTGGACATGTATTTGTTTGGTGCGAATTGAGCGAACTTCTCATGGTCCCCTAAGTCCCAATCCTCCATCTTTAGTATTGATATGCAAACCAGCAATGCATCATCAAACATCACTTTCTTTAGCAACAGTGACATGGAAAACATGAACTTCACATTGTCTTGATCTTTGGGTACCTTAGTGATTGTTTTCCGAGGTGGGATATACTTCAGAAACTGATTCATCGAATCAACCTTCTGAGCATCAATCTCCTCTATGCCTTCATCCAGTTCTTCCTCATCCAAATCCATCAGTTCTATCAACCTTTGTGACCAATAATTCTTGCCCTTCTTGTGGATTTCTATGGGGTTTTCTCATGGTTACTACCTCACTGAGACCTAATGAAGTTTCTTCTACTTCTTATCTTCCACCATGGAAGCAAATGCTTAGGTCTCGGAGACCTAGGCATAATAGTCAGAAATACTGTAAGAATAGATGGGGTTGGGTCCATTTCAGGAGGAATTCTAGTCATTCTGTCTTGAAAACTCTTACAAAAATAGTCAAGCAAGTTTTCAAACTTTGGTTGTGAAAAACATTCCTCCAAATCTGAATTAGACATATAGTTCTATACTTGGCACATAGCAATGTCAAAAATCTTAAGTCAAACTCTCAGGAAGCAAAGTTTTTGAATGCGGAGCAACATGCCATATTTATAGATGAATTTGAATTCAAATCCAATCGTTCCCTCCAACTCCTAGTCATTAATGCATATTTGGTGGCATATTTCTAAAGATATGCTCTTGAAATGTGTTTCCCTCACTCCTTTCAATGGAAATTTTGCCATCCAATCATCTACAGTGCTTCCAATGGTCAATTTTTGGCTAGGCCATGTGACATCCCACCTTATGGTGCAATTGCTTCGATGCATCTCCCCTCGGTGCCTCACTTCACTTCATCACACAACCTCCTTACTTCAGTTATCCAACTTTCAGGTAGTGTAGTTTATAGTCTGTACTTCCTTGCAGCTGCCTGGAGTACTAAGATTATCCCGCAATCATATAGTCATTGCGCAGGGATGAGATCACCCCTATAAACCTTCAATCGACTCCCATTTACATTTCACAGGAACAATTCCCCATTCAGATTTGCGAGATGAACTATGCCTCCATCTATAATTTCCTTAACAACATAGGGTCCCAGCAAATGCATTTGAAATTTTCCATGGAACTTTGTAAACATACTGTCATATAGAAACATCAAATTGTAATTCTTGAAGGTGTGCTATTTTATATGGCGATCATGTCATGTATTTTCATTGTCCTTCTGCACTTATTGATGAAATCCTACCAAGAAGCATTCTTCTTCTAGCTCTACAAGTTGCGCAAGTCGTTCCTCCATAGTATTGCAATCAGCCATGTCTATAAATTCTGCAATCCGCAAACATGGAATAAAGTATTCCATGGGCATTATAGCCTCCTACCCATATATCAATATGAATGGGGTTTCACCTATAAACTTATTACAAGTAGTCCTATATGCCCAAATGACTGTTCGTATGCACACAACCCAGTCATTTTGCTTCGCGTTGAAAATATTTGTCAAGGCACTCTCCAAAATTTTGTTGAAGGCTTCTACATGCCATTCATTTGAGAGTGATAAGGTGTACTCTTATGATGATATACCTGGAATTATTCAAGTAGCGTATCAATTATTTAATTTAAGATGTTTGTGCCCCTATCACTCATTAAAATCTTAAGGCAGCCAACCCGAGACAATATATACTCAAAGGTGAACTTCACAATTGTCGATGCACTACAATCCTTTACTAGTTGTGCCTCTACCCACATGGTCAAGTATTTAGTCATTGTAATAATGTTTCTAGCCCCTATATTTTTCTCTGGTGACTATATTAGATCAACAAATTCTATCTCCCACTTATCAAACACCTACAACATCACTTGCAAATTCAGTGGCAATTCATCCCTTTGTGATTGTCTCCCCATCCTATGATAAATATTGCATGCCTTGCAATAGGTCTTAGAGCCCTTACACACAATAGGCCAACAAAATCCAGTGCGTAGGATTTTCTGCGCAGTTTCTCTCCCTGCATAGTCCTCCTATTACTGCTACATGTGCTTCTACCAAAATTCTAGGCCATTCATACTCTAGGACATATCTGCACAATATCTCACTAAAGTCCATTTTGTATAAGTGTCCAGAGATCATGAAAAAATCAACTGCCCAGACGACAAGTTCTTTCTTCTATTGCATCAAATATACTTCGGGGGCTGTACCTGTAGATAGAAATTGAATTATACGCATGAAGTGATCATCTCCGATACAAAAAGAAAAGAGATGCACATCATGCAAACCTTCCTCCAAACTTGTAGGTTGATCACAAGTATCAATCCATGAGAGATGATCGAGACCAACATTCAGGTGCCCTAACTTCACAAAATCCTCTGGCGTGAACTTGATATGATGGTACCCTAAAAAACCCATCTGTGAAGAAGTAGACTTCCTGCCCTCCAACATTCTCCAATACCTCATTCATAAACGGTGTAGGGAATGGATGATGGATGCATGTGTCATTCAACTTTCTCAAGTCTAGGCATATTTGAATTTCATCATGTTGCTTCTTTTTTTGAACCACCATTGCACTCACCCAATCTAATTCCTCCACATGTTCAATGATCTCAGCTTCCAGCATCTTATGCAATACCTTACACGCCTTTTCTTTATACTTAGGATTTAATTGGTAGGGCCACTACTTTACTACCTTCACATTTGGCTTCTAAGTGATCTTCGTGACACCCAGATCCCTAATATACCTTTTAGATCAGAGAAATTTGTGGGAAATGACTTTTGATACTCGTGCAACAACTTCATGACTTTATGAACTGTATCTTCGTCCCTATAGATGCCTATCTTTGCAAAATTTGTTTGCGCTTCCCATCCAATATTCAATTTCTTAGTCCTTAATGGTTCTGCTATATTAGGGATTCATGCCTTAGGTCCCTTGACTTCGTGTTGTCCTTTAGACTTGGGAATATTGATGTTTATGGGATCTTCTTTCCCCTCCTCCATAGTCATACTATAACATTCAAGAACATGGTGCAACTTTGTACTCCAATTTGGTTGTACCCATTCAAACAACTCTTTAGGAATTTTGAATATTATAGCCTTGATCTCTTGGAGTGCTTCATGTATATAGTGAAACCCATATTCAAAGCTAAAAGTTAATAGAAAGATATTTTTCAGGACATCCCATTCTGTAGTCCCATGCCGCATCTCAGTTTACAAATACTAGTTCATTGGGATGGTATCCAAAGCATGAGAAAATATGTGAACCCACTACGAATGCGGTTCTTCTCCCCATGATTTCATCCATCACACCAAATGATCATGTGGATTGTCCTTCCTTGTGTATTTCTCCATCATGTAGGTATTGGCGTACCAAAACCTCAACTTCATCATTCTTCAGTACTCCTTCCAATCGGTGAAATTGTCCTTATGTGTACCCTGCCATTGGGTAGGCGTAGCTCGTAGTGCAACATCTAGAGACTGGAGCTGATGTTCCTCTGGAACATCCCTTTCAAACTTATCCAAAAACAAATTAACATCTTCTAACCCATCAATAGAAGGTAAATTTCATACCTCAGTGGATATACATTGAAGTGACTTTGTAAGCATGTTACATCGTAGTGATCATACTTCATGTAGTCGGTTCTTCCAAAGCTCAAGCTCCTAATCAGAATCTGAAGTGCTGGAACTATCCCTATCCAACGTGATTTTTCCATCCATAGTGGGTTTTATCTAGTCCTCATCACGTGCAGTGATCTTATAAATCTGATCAATATCATCCTCTTCTTCATAATCATGAACTAGTTCAGTATATTAGGCACCTTCAATTGGATACAATGGAACAATAACCTTGAGCTCCTTTCCTTCAAATGTCATTGTGTTATTTTTGAGATTGATGACCACGTCCATGTTAAAGGACCAATCAATGCCATGTAGCATTAGGTAGGGGTTACTATCATTGACTATCTCGATTACTTCAAAATCAGCTAGGGTGCACGCTCCTTCAATATCTATTGTTACCCCATATAGGTACCCCATAGGAATGATCTTTTATTGATTCGCCATTTGTAGCTAGATAGGAGACCAATATAGCATAGGACTCCCCACTCTCTTGCAAGTATTCTTTGGCAATACTTTCACATTGGATCCTAAATCAAGAGTTACCTGATCCATCTCGTACTCTCAAATTTGCGCAGTTATTCGCATCTCACGACCAGTTCACTTCTTGCTTTTCCCCACCTTGTGTACTACACAATGTTTAGGCAGAGGCTTATTTCTTCTATCACAATTATTTATCAGCTCATGTATCCCTTCTACCACCTTCCTATCCCTTAGAAGCTTCATACAAGTCTTTAAAAATGACTTTAGTAATGAAGGTTCTACGTCCTGTGCAACATTACTTCCTCTAGGCTCTTCCTAGCTTCCTGATGTAGAAGATTTTTTGAAGCTCTTTTTAGCCACCATAAAGCTTTACTTTTTCTTACTCAAATTCAACCCAACCTCCTTTTTAGCAGCCTTGCATACCCATCCATATGCTTTTGGATTCCTCCCCTTATGTTCACCAGTAGCTATACCACTTTGCATATTGATATTGTACTAGGCTCATATTCATGAGGCTCCAACCTCATCATTGGAATGTTCTATGTAGGTGGCTTGGTTTGAGTCTACCTTTCTCACATCTTCACGATGAGTACTTGGAAATATTCTATGACATGGTTAAGCTACCTACAATACTAACAGGAGGGGTGTGTTGGATTTTGACAGTCATGCATGAAATGAATTTCCTCCCCACAATTGGAAAAGATAATATGTCCACGACCCCTTCCATCTCCTCCTCCTTGCCCTCTTCCTTAGCCTTGGTATCCTCCATGTGTTGTAGTTACACCCTAATCTTGAGGCTAATTTTATGCCTGCATCCTATATGTAGGATTCCTCTCCATCATTAACTCATAAACAATGCTAGCTGTGGAAAGAATATAACACAACCCAACATTCTCCCACTTGTTGTTTTCTTTCCATAGGAGAATACATGATAGCTTAGTCATTTATCTAGCCCTGCAATACCCGTTGTTTCTCTACACTAAGAGAACTTCTCAGAGCTCATAGATTTTTCAATGCATCTATAATATTCTTCAAAATGTCCACCTTTACCAGCAACACCCTTTTTTCTTCTATCATATCGCTCACAAAGTGATATTGAACATCAATTTGCTTTGTCTTTGAATGATAAGAAAGGTTCTTTACCAAGAAAATTGCACTTTGGTTGTCACAGTCTATCCTTATAGCTCCTTGTACTAGCCCCATACTTGAACATAATCTCTACAAGCAAACTGTTTCCTTGCTTGCATGAGTAGCTTCCATGTATTTTGCCTTTGTAGTTGATAGTGCCACTACAGATTGTTCTTACTCATCCAACTGACTGCACCTCCAAATAGGTTAAACACATACCCACTTATATATCTTCTCTGGTCCAGATCTCCAACCCAGTCTGCATCAAAAAAGCCATGAATATACAACACTCTGTCCAATCCTAGTCTTCCTTGGTAGCACAAACCATAATCACTAGTGCCACACAAATACTTGAAAACTCACTTCACTGTTGTCTAGTGCTCCTTCCCTGGTTTTGACATAAACCTGCTCAATGCTCCCATTGAATGTTCAATTTCTAGTCTACTACATACCATTGCATACATCAAGCTACCAACTACACCTTCGTATGGAACATGGGACATTTCCTCTTCCTCTTCTTGTGTCTTGGGACACTGTTCAACAGATAACTTTACACGTACAAGAATAGGAAACTTCACCAGTTTACTATCATGCATATTAATCCTTTGAAATTTTGTCTCAACATACTTCCTCTGGTTTAACCAGAGCTTCCTCTTTGCCTGATCTCTTTTAATTTCCATGCCCCAAATATATTTTGCAACACCAAGATCGTTCATGTCGAATTTGGAGGAAAATTGGGTCTTCAAATCCTAGATAATTTCTTTGTCATTTTGAACCAGCAACATATCATCCACATACAAGACCAGATAGATAACACAGTCACCAATTAATTTAAAATACACATAATGATCTACTTTGCTTCTTGTGAAGCCAAGTCCACGTATAAATGTATCAAATTTTTGATACCACATCCTCGATAACTATTTTAACCCACACATAGACTTATTTAACTTGTATACCAGTCTTTCTTACCCTTCACCGCAAAGCCTTCAGGTTTCTTCATGTAGATCTCCTCTTATACATCTCCGTGAAGAAATTTTTTCTTCACATCCATCTGTTCTACCTCAAAATCGAAAGCAACAACAACAGATAAAAGTAATCTAATATAAGCTACCTTGGCAACAGGAGAAACAATATCACCAAAATCAATTCCTGGCACCTGGGAATAACCTTTTGCTACCAACCAAGCTTTGTATTTCTCCATATTTCCTTCTGCATTTGTCTTCTCCTTGAACACCCACTTTCTGCCAATGGGTTTCCTTCCAGCCGAAAACTCCACCATATCCCAAGCCTCATTTTTGTGTAGAGATGCCATTTCATCAATCATGGCCTCTTTCCATAGTTTTCCATCCTCTAAATCTACTACTTCCTTCATAGTTCTGTGATCATCATCAGTAGTAAATAAAGAAAAAATTGAACAGAAACAAGATGGACTATACCTTTTTGGCTGCCTTCTTTCTCGAACTGATTTTCTCGCACCCACAGTTTGTGGCTCTTCATCTTCTAATTCCTCCTCTACTGTAGAGTCTGATCCTTCCTCTTTAGCTCAAAATATATCTTTTGAGGTTCTTTTGGTTGGAATTCATGTTTAGTAACATATTTCACCTCTCTAAACATTACATCTCGGATGTACACAACCTTCCTTGTTACTAGGTTCCAAAGCTTATAACCCTTTAAACCATCCTTATACTCAATAAAGATGCACTTTTCATATTTACTATCCAACTTGGTGCTTTTCTCCTTTGGAACATGTACATATGCATCACATCCAAATACCCTCAGATGTGAAAGAGAGGGTTTCTTACCAGTCCATACCTCTTATGGAGTCTTATCCTCCAATGTTGATGAAGGTGATCTGTTGACTAGGTAACATGTTGTCTCCACCGCCTCTACCCATAATTCTTGTCCTAACCTGGCACCACTGAACATGCTTTGTGCCCTTTCCATCAACGTCTTGTTCATTCTTTCTGTAGCTCCATTTTTCTCAGGTGTGTATGGAGTAGTCTTCTATCTTGTTATACCACACTTCTTACAGAATTCTTCAAATTCCTTGCTGCAAAAATTTCCACCATCATTTGACCTTAGCACCTTAATCTTCTTCTTTGTCTCATTTTCCACCAGAGCCTTAAATTCTTTAAACCTGTCAAGACTTCAGATTTCTTCTTAAGGAAATATATCCATGTATTCCTTGAGAAGTTATCTAGAAATGATTCATAGTACATAGACTTACCTGGTGATGGAACCTTCAAAGGTCCAAACACATCATTGTGCACAAGCTCTAATATATGTTTTGCCCTCTTACCACCAGAGGGGAAAGTCACCCAATTTTTCTTCCCATATACACAAGTTTCACAGAAATCAAAATCTAGAGAGCTATTACTCATACCTTCTACCATACCTTTACCATGAAGTATTTGAAGGCCCTTCTCTCCAATATGTCTAAGCATTTGATGCCAAATCATTGTCTTATCTCCAAATACCACTAGATTTTCTGCTCCACTTTCAGGAACCACATAACTATTGCACCCATCAACAACAATTCTACCTTGCATCTTGTACAGAGTTCCAATCTGAACTCCCTACATCAATACCAGTGCTCCCCGAACCATCTTGCAGGTATCCTTCTCAAACACCGTTTTTACAACTACATCATCCAACTTGCTTACAAAAATCGGTTTTTTAGCCAATGTAGGAATATGCAGAACACCCAAAAGTGCTCTAACCCTTCCACCTTGCAACTTCAACTTTACTTCTCTACGACCAACGATTCTAGCCTTCCTGTCATCCCCCAAGAAGACATCACCACCATCATATTTCTCATACTCACAGAACCACTCTATATGGGAGTGAAGTGGAAGGATGCACCTGAGTCAATCAACCATGCCTCATGATCTAGATGTGTACTTGAAGAAGCCAAGTACACATCCCCACCTTTATCTGAGGTGGTTTGTTCCTATATAGAAGGAGTGTCATCAAATCCCTTTCCTTTGTCAGGAGCTTTAGATTTATAGTCCCCTTTGTAGTGCCCTTCCTTTCGGCATTTCCAGCACACAACCTTTACAAGTTTTCCTCAAGTTTTAGATCTCCCTATAGATTTAGATCTCCCACTCGATGACTTATTTTTGTTTCTATTATGGAACTGTCCTCGTACAGAGAAGGCATCACCATTCTGGATCTCCATATTTTTCTGTCTCATCTCCTCCATCAGCAAGGATGAAACTATTTCATCAAACTACAAGGTAGTTGCATTGCTACCTATTGTAATAACCAAACTATCCCATGAATCTGGTAGAGAACACAAAAAACTGATGCACTTATGTAAAATTTTGATATCAACGGATAATAATTGACTTACCACAGTATTAAATTCAAATGCTCTGTCACCAAGTCTCCATCTTTCATCTTCATGTTATACAACATTTTCAGTAGGAATAATTTATTCAGCAAAGACTTAGATTGGTACAAAATCCCTAACTTGTCCCAAAAATCCTTAGTTGTAGCTTCCCCTGATACATTCAACAATACTGAATTTGAGACACAATCGTATTGTGCTCTTTGCCTTCCGATCCAACTTCTTCCATTCTTCGTTGGACAGCCCTTACCTAGATCTACCACGATCCACTGATATTTATCCACCAACAAATCCTCCATCTTGTGTTTCCACAACTCAAAACTATGACCATTAAATTTCTCGATCTCTATCTTTCCACTACTCGCCATCTTCTTTCACCACCAGAATCGATCTCTTGGATCTCCCACTGAACAAGGTCTAGCCCAGGCCTGAGCGAAATCCCTCAAAAACAAAGGTGTCCCCTTGAAGCCAAAACAACTCTGATACCAAATGTAGGTCTTAACCCCATACAAAAATTACCTGCATATGAATTCTAAAACACAAAAAATAAACAATGCAAGAGCATAACACATAAAACACATATACACAGAGATTTCCCCTAGATCCCAAAACCGGCACTACCAGATTGATTTTTCATAATGTTCCTTTCAATGTTACAATACATATTTATACATACTGAAGCATCCAATACCATGGACAGAAAACCATCGCGTCCAAAACCATGGACCGAAAACCATTGTGTCCAAAACCATATGCGAAAACCATACACAAAACCATAGGTAAGTTCACCCAACCTAATATACGGTCCAAATAATATAGCACAACCCAACAATACTAATAGGAGGGGTGTGCTAGATTCTGACAGTCATGTGTGAAATGAATTTCTTCCCCACAGTTGTAACAGATAACATGTCCATAACCCCTTCCATCTCCTCCTCCTCACCCTCTTCCTTAACCTTGGAATCCTCTGCACACTGTAGTTGCACCCTGATCTTGAGGCTAATTTTGTGCATGCATCCTATATGTAGGGGTCCTCCTCATCATTAACTCATCAATTCAAAACTTATGCTCATCATGACCTACAAATTTACAAAAAGTGAAAAAAAACTATTATGGGGTCTGTACAAAGTTTTGCAGAAGATGACAATTATCTCTCACGTGCTTTCCAGAAATTTGACATATAACGCATGATAATGCTACTCCTGTAATTGGCCCAATGGTATTTTTGGCTTCAGGGGGACATGGTCTCCCCTTATAAGATAACTCTGATATACTGGGTAATGGTCCTTATCATGACCATGGCCTTTGCATTTTAGGCACCAAACTTCTGCGTGCACCTCCAACTTTACTTCCTTTCCCTTCTTGAGGCTCTTTAACTCCATATGTAAGATATCCAACTATGACTGAATCTGTTGCACTCTCATAGTTGTATCCAAAATGGGTGAAGCCTCCAATCTCATAGCAATCTCTAAAACTTCAACTTGCGTCATTATTTTTTGTTGTGACAGTGACACTCTTAGATGAGGAAATAACGAAGAAATGTACCAATATATGTGTTGATCATCCATGATCCTCATATTAACCTATTGGCATAGAGACTTTAGCCTATGATCAAAGTCCTATGTGGACTCATTTATCCTTTGTTGGACCTCTTCAAACTTTGTCACTGACTAGGCTTGAGATTTAGGCTTCTTAAACTCATTCTTCAATGCTTCTTGTGTTTCTTGCATGTCACATTTCGTTTAGTGGAACAAAACTCGATATAACAACTAGATTCTTTATCTTATAGCACTATAACCAACTGCACTTTCTTCATGTCATCATGCATAATCTGTTGTGCCTTCTATACAACATCTTCTACAAACCAAAATTGTTGAGTGTCTTCAGTCCCCAAACCCTTAGACACATGCATATTCATTGCATTTTCCATGTTGAATGTTGTTGGTGGAGCTGGAGGTGGAGGTGTAGGTGTGTAAGATGGAGGTGGAGGTGGAAGTGGAGTGGATGGATGTGGTATCCTAGTGATACCCTGAATTATATTCTGTAGCATACCTCGTGGTGTCTTCAGAATAACACTCTCGTCGTCACTATTAGAAGATCGCAGCAAAGAACTATATTCAGCACTTGAATCTAGGTTCCTTCTAAACTCTCTTCCATTTTGTGTAGTCCCAAACATCAATTCAAGGCAAACACTCATTTTTCACACAATAAAATTTTAATCCAGCTCTTCAAAGATTTTAGATACTTACCTCTTGGCCTGTTGAAAATCTGCATTGAGCTTCACTATAAATGGTGGATGTATTGATCACAAACTCGGTAATGAATCCTCCAACAATATTATCGATCCAGTAATCAATAGCCCGCGCGATTATATTTTCTAAACCCTCCAATGCTTCACCAGTTCTGGGATCCACACAATAGCGTTGTCAAGCTTCCACGTACCCTGACTATCCACCAATTTAGAGAACCACTCATGTAATATGCATGGAAAAGAGAAGAAGAATATCTCGTTTTCATTTTTTAATAAATCTCTATTTAGCCACTCATTTGTGGAATTTTGAGGTTTAAAATGGGCCTCCTAAGGAAATTATAAAATAATAGTGGAAATAATAAAATAAGATTAGATTACATAATCAAATTTTAGAGAGAAAAAAGAAAAAAACTATTTTTTCAACTCATGTTTTCAACTTATCTCCCTATGGGTTTACTCAAATCGTGGAACCGCTTGTTGGATGCATAATTTGATTCCTCATACAGGGAGTACCCATGTTGCATACTTTCTATGGACCATACTACTTGAAAAACTATAAATACATGAAAAACATGACTGCAACCACATTTTTCCATGTATTCCTCCTTTTTCATGTAGCAGGGTCCATAGAAAGTAAGCAACATGGGTACTCCTTGGATGAGGAATTAAATTTTTCATCCAATGAGTACTACCACTTGAAATTGAGTAAAAACATAGGGAGATAAGTTGAAAATTCAAGTTAAAAAAATAGTTTTATTATTCTATTATTTTTTAATATTTTTACTTTTTTACTGCAAAAATGGTGAATCATCCCCCATGGTTGACATCATCATATTGAATCTTATTGGTTGTTATAAAGTTTATTTTGGTTGTACATTTTTCTTGGGAGGCCCATTTCAGTCCAAAAAATTTCCCTAATGCTTCCTTTGACATGTGCATATTCCTGTTTTCATGGGTTGCAAACTCGTGCAACTTCTGATCTATCCACTTCTCAATCTCTTTCTTAGTGGGGAACCACTTATTTGACATCACACATCCCTCAGTTAGATCTCGGTCCTGGGAACAAAACCATTTGTTGGCTTGAAGGGTCCTTAACCAAGTCTAGAGTTAGATGTGCCAACCAGCAATACCCTAAATTGCTTGCGTTTTTAGCAACAACCCGTGTAGCGTAGGCTGTAGTCTCACCCAAAGAAGTATTGGGGGATGAAAGAACTAGGTTTCTGCATCCAGAGTTCAGTGTCATGGGTTTCTATGATTCCTAAGGCTTATTCTAATCTTTGCAAACCCCAACCCTTACAATACAGATAATTGCAGTAACTTGCAGAAACATAATCTAAGTGCTTTAAACACTCATGTTCAAAGTGCTTTAAACATTCATAACATCAAGTAAATGAGAATATCTAATACTTTTCCACATATAATAATAATTTCTTCATATAAATTCAGATAAGATAGTGAATATAAATCAATTGCATAAGTAAATACAAACACACATATAGACAATTACGGCTCAAAATAGTCTTTATTAGATGTATTATTTTTTGTTATAGACTCTTCCTCCCTACGTACTCAGCTATAAGGGCCTGTGTAGTTAGCATGCAAACTTACCAAGGTCTCCTTGCACTTAGTAGCAGGAGCCTTCCCCTTCGCTTAAGTACAGGAAACAAATTTTCCTACCTTAGCTTACTTTCCCATACAATGATTTTCAATTCTTCAATTTCCTCCTATACTTTCTATGACTCCTTTATTTAAAGCTTTCTCTTTTACAATATTGTGGTCTGGGGACCATGGGAAGGTCAAAAAATTACCTATATTCTAACAAACTAAGGGAATAAAGCCCCTTTTTACTCCTATGACCTTCACAGTTTTCTCCCTCAAAACAGGAGACTTTACAATTATACAAAATTAATTACAAAACTTAACCTAGGGGACCCTGTCCCAACATGAGATGATGACGAACGTCAATACCCAAATATTTGTAATAATAAACCTGCTCTAAACAATGGTCATAATACAGGAAAATACCATGGATGATATTTTTTTATTTAATAATCATGACTTTAGTCTTGTTGGTATTAACTATCATACCCATCTTGGAGCAATAAACATGGAGTCTCAAGTTCATTGTCTAGTTCATCATGGATTTTTGCAAAAAGAATGATATCATCAACATAAAGGAGAAGAGTAATGAGTATACCATCAAGCTTGGTGCCCTAATAACCTATAGTTTCCACACACTGCTCAAGCTTATCGATGTAAATGCCAAAAAGGTTAGGGGATAGGGGACACCCCTAGTTAACCCTGATATTGGATTTAATATCTCTAGACCACCCTTCGTTGGTCTTAAGCTTGGAAATGGTATTCTCTTAGAGGAAGATCATAACAATACTCATTTTAGGAGGAACCATGATCTCTTCAATTCTCTCCTAGAGCTTATCTCAAGGAACAATGTCGAAATATTTTCTAAAGTCCACAAAACAATAGAAGAGATCAACTTTACTATTGTGACATTCTTTTGTAATGATCCTGAGAGTGACAAGAGAATTGATAGTTGAGATATGTCTCATAAAACCAACTTTCCCTTTAACTCTTTTACCATATTTTTCAAGCCAAAGGCTAAGCTTATTTTGCAAAATGAGCCCATATATCTTGGCTAGGATGTGGGTAATCAAAATGGTCCTTTTGTTAGAGGGAAGGAATTTTTCCCCATTTTTAAAGATAGGAATAATATAATAAATTGTTTCAATTTTGTTATTATAAGCCATGCAGCCTAAATCCCTTTCTAAATCCCTTAAGAAAATGTTTACATTACTTCTATCGAAGCCAATGTGCCTTTTACTTTCACTGGTCTCCTGCATGTGGGTGGTATGCATAACAAGATTGAGGAATAAAGATAGAGGTTTGTGGTTAGATTTAGGTGCGTACCCATTATGTAGCTCAAATTTTGCAATATGAATGAGGAAATGGGTGTTACAAATCTCACAATCCATGACACTGCTACCTAGCCAATGGAAATAGGTCAACTGACCGAAGAGAGGCCACTTGTTAATACCATTACAAATGATTAGGTCCTCAGAATTACAATGTTTGAGGAGCTTAGTGCTGAATGTGTTATCGATTATGTCTTAGAGTTTCTCTTCAATCTATTAGATAAGTTTCTACCTTCATCAAGCCACAAGGGGTTGGGGTTATAGTTGTTACTTAACATAATAGCTTGGTTAGTAGAAGTTCTAGCATTAAAGTCCCTCAGAAAAAGGATATTACCTTCATTCCTTCGGTTGTTCCTATATTTTTCTAGGGTATTGAAAGGACAATTATTATACAAGTTGTTTTTCTTATAGGATGTAGAGTTGATAGGACCGAAATAGAATATTGCAAGAAATATCATATTGGTGGTAGAATTAGAGATCTTCATCCAAATGTACTGATTGAAGGGGCCAATTTTATGAAGCCAAATTTGATAGGAAACAATGTTAGTTACATAATAGGATATAGCACCAAAACCCCTTAGGCGGATTTATTATTCCAAGCTAACCAAAGACTGAATTTCTCAAGGTGAGGGACCCTATATTTGTCATGTTCCAAATTTTCAACTAAGATAATCAGATAAATATCACTCGAGATGCAACTTAACATAAGACCTTTACACCATGGAAAGCCACGACAATTCCAAAAGAGGATCCAAAGTGATGCAAGTCCCTATTTATCACTTATTTTATATTTTTTTCCAAAGGATATCTAGGCATATCAACCCTAAGGTTTGAAATCTAGTGAGCTAAACTAATAGTGCCTTTCCTCTAGGGGGTCAACGAGAATTGAACTTGTGGCTTCCCAATGGTGAGGTAGTTAGCAGCAAAAAACAAGAAAAGACCAATTGAGATAACCCTTTGGGATTTTAATTTAATTCTCAATAACTATGATAGTTATTGATAATTAGATTAAAATCCCAAAGGGTTCGCTCAAACGATATTGTTCTTACTGCTAAATTATATAGTTGTCAATAACTATGATATTTATATAACTGTTTGAAAAAAAACTACGATAGCTATATAAATTAAATGCCTAAAAAATGTATATACACATCCAAACATACTTAGTTTATCAATTACATTTTTTTATTTTTTCTTATCAATTTTGTCCAAAACCCACTATAGCCAACAAATCTTCAGTGCAAGGGAACTCAATCCATTTATGTAGTAGAAATCATATTTTAACTAGTTAAGAACTACAGTTTTTCTAAAATTCGCATCACCTAAATTGTAAAATTACTGATGGTTAGTTTGCTCCTTAAAAATATTACATCATGATACATCTCATATACCCAAGATTAAAAAATATATAAAAGTTAATTATATGGTAACATTATTTTAAACTTTTATTGTTATTATTAACTATAAAAAATTAATATATGAGTTAAATATCTATATATTTAAAATAACATGTAACAAGATCTTCAACTAAGGATATTATTGGCTTATGAAAAGGCTTTGTTAAAATACCATGGGACAATACCATGGCTTAAAAATATCATGTGCCAAAACAATTCACTAGTTATGATGATCCCTAGTATTGCATCAAGGATGTTGCAACTCCCAAGACCCTCAACTCGAATTATCAATCGAGGGTTCATATGAACTTAGAGGTGATAGTGATATATGCATAGTAGGTCAAGTTCTACTCATGTCACCTTCAATCATTGTATCATATCAAGGCATGCAAATATGACTCCTTTAGCAATATATACAAAGAAAAATTCTATGAAAAGGAAAAACATACACTAAGTGCAAGGAAATGAGCATTAGCCTAATTACAAAAATGAATGTTCCATACATTAGACATAGAGGCTAATTATAATTGGAAGAAAGAGAAATATTACACTAGTTGTAGAAATAAACCATGTTGGTCTACTTGCAAATCAATAAAATCAACATTATACTTGTAGAATGTAAATCATTAATCTAATTGCAAATTGTTTTGAAAGAAGAAATTCAATGTACAACACATAACTAGGAAATTCAAAAAATAAGTCTAATATATTTTCATTGACGCTTTCCCTTCATAAATCTGAGTGTAATATTATATTAACCTTACCAAGAGGGTCTTTACTCACTACATAAGACAATACCCATTGTGATTCAAATGTAAAAATATGATTCCTAACTTTCTTTTTTTTCTTATGCTTGCACCAAATGAAGGATGGGTCTAAAATGGCCCTTGGATCTCCCCAATCATGGATTCAAAGGTTGGGGATCATTTTTCAATCTCAATATTCAAAAATATATATCTTAGAGCAAATGTGGTTGGATTTGGGCAATCTTATAGGACTCCTACATATTGCTACAAGAAACCTCATTTTTCTACAAGATTTCCCTATTTTGCTACAAGAATGGGTATTTGAACTTTTTGAGGGAAAGGAAGGTGTTCTGAAGGGAGTGGAATGTGAGTGGGTGTGGGTGAAGTATGTTTGAAGCCTTTTTCCAAGCTTAGCACCCGTCAAAGCCCCATTAAAGATTCATCCCCACAGTGTCCTTCATTGACCTTGAAAAGATGATCTCGGTGGTAGAAATTGAGAGAAGTAGAAGGTGTTAAGGGGAGGATTGTAATGAAAAACTTGATTTGGATGAGTCTCCATACCAGTGAAATTCATTGGCATCCCCTACAAAATAAAAACCAAAAAGATACATCTAATGATCAATATTGCAACAAAATTAATCACAATGGAAAGGATGAGTTTAATTTTATTTCTTCAAGATCTATTCTATCCTACATCATGCATCTAATCCTTTTTCCATGTCATGATATTAAATTCTGATGTTCATAAGGCAAGCATGGAAAATAATTTCAATCCAAATCCTAGCAATTTCCAAGGAATCAGAAACACATGTTTTTGGCTCATTGTTGTAGAATCTTCAACCACACTTCCCACAAGAGAGGTGGTGTTCAAACCTAAAACTACAAAATTTTCAATCTAATTCCTAACTAAACAATCAAATAAATACAAGTTGAACAATAATAAAGGAAAAATATATTATAGGGACTAAGTCTTCTTGGTGTGACCCTAACCCAAGGGTTTCAACCCTCCTATGCTAACTCAGATGTAGACCAAGAAAACACCTTTCATTAATAGAAACTATAGTGTAGATACATAATCTCAAAATGGAGATAACAGTGTCAAGTACTTTGCCTTCAATAGATTTCCATAGCTCCAAGAGTTCAAATGATAATGAGCCTTAAAGCCTATTTATTCATACAAAAAGTGAGTGAGGGTAAACTCCCTTGAGAGGAGGACTACTTCCCTCCAAAATAAGGAAATTGGTAGATCTATTTCCCAATGGTTTGTCGATGGTCAAAATATGGGTCAACAACCAGGTTATGGTGTTAATTCACCCAACTATAACCCTTATGGAAAAAACCCATGGGGACAACAAGGCTCTAGTTGGAACCCTAACACTAGCCCTTACCAAAGGCGCATGATGTCTTTCAACCCTCAATTACCTTTTCTTGCGACTTTGGAACTACCTGATGTGACAAAGTTGAGAAATGACCCTATACTTCATAATCCATATTGACCACCAATTCCAACCAAGATTCCCGATGATTGTCCTAAATTTGATAGAAAATCTGGGGAAGATCCCAAGGCACATGTTATGACTTATCACCTTTGGTGTTCACCTAATTCTTGGCTCAATGATTCTATTCGTCTCCATCTTTTCCAAAGGACTCTTACTGGTTCCACTACAAAATGGTACATTGAACTCACTTGTGGAACTTTTCAAGACTTTAATTCTCTTGCGATGGCATTTCTTACCCATTTTCAGTTACCGATTTGCTATGAAATGGGAACGCATCTCCTTACTTATCTGAAACAAGACATGACTACCCACATCTCTTATCATATTCATGAATGGAGAAGGCATTGTCATTTGAGCAAGTTCTGTATCCATGATCAGCTACTAATTGATTGGTTTACCACCTCTTTTGTTGGTCCAATAGCCTGAGATATTGCTATGGGGGCATGTGTTACTGAAGAGCAATCCATCACGCGTGGTCACTATCTTGATTTGGTATATTACCAACCTGGCACGCTTTATGACGTCTTACCTGATGCTCCACGACCTGGAACTTTTAAATCTCTATTGATACCTTACGTTTATGGTGTTATTTGTTTCATTGCTCAATCTTCTCAAAAGTATTCCACAACTCCAGTGAAGCAAAAATATACTGCTCCCATTGAAAATGCTTCTCTGTCTTCATCTAATCCCGGGAAAACCTCGGAAGTTAACGTTGTCCAGTCCACTGTGGCAGAGAAAACTTCGAAGGGTAAGAGGAAAGGGAAAGGTAAAAATAAGTTCAATGCACCAATGCAAGAGCCTCCTAATACTCATGCCGATGATGGTTTGAAACGCAAACCTAAGTATCCTTGTCTTATTTGTGATGAGGATCACTACACTAAAGACTGTCCTCGATGGTCTCATGCAATTCATTTTCTCAAGGGTACTTCACGGAATCCTACTATACTTAAAGAGCATTTTCCCTCCCAACAAACTCAAATGGTGGTGGACCAGGCTCAATCCTCTTCCTCTTTTGGCTCCTAGGTTTTTATGGCTAGGACTATCCCTATTCATGTGAGTACTTGATCAAAAGATTATGCTCCATCCACCGAGAAGGAACCTGAAGTACCTTCTATTGTTCCTTTATCTAATTCTAGCCCTCTTCATATTGAATGGCCCAACACCAAGTCTGTCATTAGACCACGTACTAAGGGATTTCTTTGGAAATATTCCTATAACCCCAATGCTCATGTCGTGCAGCACTATAGTATTGTTGAAGACCTAGACCAAGCTCCTTCGGTTATGTCTGTGTTGGAGGTTCTCCACAATTGTCCTCCCCAACGGAAGTCCCTACTATCTACCATTGATGGCATTGACCCGGCTGATTCTGAGTTAATTACATTCGATCTTGAAAATCATGTGCTGCTTTTGCTCCATCAAATTGCTTTTGTCATCCAAGTCATTAGTAGCTCAAATAATATTCATCGTACTGTTATTGATGAAGGAGCCTCAACTTCCATCATGTTTGTTGCTTGTTGGAAGGCCATTGGTTCTCCATCTTTGAGTCAATCTCCCAATACCTTGGAAGCATTTTATGGAAGAGATTCTCATCCATTTGGTATTCTCTCGCACTTTCCTATCACCTTGGAAGGGAAGACAGTCAACATCAAAGTTGAAGTTGTTGACGCTAATCTGACTTACAACCTTATGCTCGGTCGAAGTTGGACGTATCCTATGCGTGCCATGGCTTCATCATTATTTCACGTACTCCATTTTCCTCATCAAGGGAAAATTTTTACAATCGATCAATTTTCCTTCTTTGCTTCTTCTTCCTCAGACGGAAATGTTCCATTTGTGGACCATACCAGTATTCCCTATGAGAGTGTGGGTGCTGGACTCTTTAAAGATATTTCCCTTATGGGTGTTTTTTCACTCCAACCTTGCAATATTGCCTCCGTCAATATGATCTCTATCAATCCTGATCCCTGGGTGATTTCCCCCCTTGATCAGGTAGATTCATGGAGTGATGTTATGTCGTTGAGCCCTGTAGAGATTAACTATGTCAAAATCATTTTGGCTTTGGTTTCATCTTCTGACTTTACTTTTTCAAGTAGATCTCTCAACATGTATGTGCAATCCCCTTGGCTTGGAGATATTGCCTCTCTATATTTGTTATGAGAGACATTTCCTTCTGATGACACTATGTTTGAGACCTTTTATTTTGAGGGTCCCCCTTGGGTCGATAATCATCATCGTTCCTCATTTACCCGAGGCTATGGGGCCATGGTCGCCTGTCTGGATAATTTTGCTTCCCATGTTCCTTCTCAGTCACTTCAAACACCCATCCTTGCTCATGAGGTCTTTCTTGAAGGGAATATGGGAAATATCATGCAAACCATGCCCATCGACATCTCTGTTAAACTAGGGGTTGTTGAAAATATTCACATTGGAGCGACTTGTTCTCCCGAGGAGATCCAGATTTACACCAATCTCTTTCGAGAGTTTCGCAGTGTGTTCACCTACTTGTATGAAGAAATGCCTAGTATTGATCCAAATATTGTGGCACATGAGATACCTATCTATCTTGATGCAAAATTAGTTCGTCAATGTTTATGTCTCGTGCACCCAAGAAAAGCAGTTTCCATTAAGGGAGAAGTCAAAAAAATACTCAAGTTTGGGTTCATTTACCCTATCCCATTCACAGACTGGGTCTCTAACATTATCCTTGTGACTAAAAAGCAAGGAACTATTAGGGTTTGTGTTGATTATCATGACATCAATCGCGGATGTCTAAAAGATAACTATCTTATTCCCTTTATTGACCATATTATCGACGACTGTGCTGGGAGTGAGATATTCTCTTTTATGGATGACTTCTCTGGCTACAACCAGATTAATATTTCGCCTGCCAATTAGTACAAAATTTCCTTTATCTGTTCGTGGGGTATTTTTGCTTATAAGAGGCTCCCTTTCGGTCTAAAGAATGCTGGTGCAACTTTTCAATGAGAAATGTCCTATGATTTTCATGATATCAGCCGCATTATTCAGCCTTATCTAGATGATCTTTAGGCTCATTCAGCTAAACATGAAGACCATCTGAATCACCTCTGCCAAATTTTTCTTCATTGTAGACATTACCATATTTGTCTCAATCCGCATAAATGTGTCTTCTGCGTCAAATATGGTAGACTCCTTGTGTTTTTCATTTCTAAGGAGGGTATTCATCTCAATCCACTCAAGGTCAAAGCTATATTGAATCTCCCACCTCCTGCATCTTTGCATCAATTGCAGAGTTTGCAAGGGAAGGCTGATTTCCTACGTCGTTTTATCCCTAACTATGCTAAGGTTGCTAAAGGTTAGACGTGTCTCCTTAAGCATGATACTCCATTTATTTGGGATGACATTACTCAAAGGTAGTTTGAGTAGCTCAAGAAACTTCATGTATTGCATCCACCCAACTATCATCATGATTATTCACTTTATCTAGGTGTCAATGATAGCACCATTGGTACGGTTCTGGTCCAAGACGACGACGATGGTTCCTAGCATGTCATATATTATCTTAGCCATAACCTTCTTGACACTGAGATTCACTATGCTTATGTTGAGAAGTTAGCCTTGGCAACTGTGCTGTCCAAGGTTTTGGTCATTACATTTTGTTGCACACTACAACCGTGATTTTAGATTGCAACCTGATGACATACATTCTGTCGCGCCAATTGCTAGGGAAAAATACACAAAAAGGATTTTTATCCTTGAAGAGTTTGATTTGGAGTTTACAACTGTCAAATCTAGGAAGTCATTGGTATTTGTTAAGTTGATTTGCTCATTACCGTCTACTTCCACTCCCTCTTGGATAGAAGACCACATTCTAGATGACACACTTTTCTCGATCAGTACCCTTGATCCCTGGTATGGTGACATTATTGTTTACCTCT
>APFE030638416.1:382842-479822 GCA_000404065.3 Pinus taeda
AAATGTTGTCAAATTCTGAAGTCATGTCACCGATATGTTCAAGAGCTTAATCCTTCTGCAATTTGTATCCTTACAAATCTTCCTCTGATTCTTTGTCTCATCTGCCTCATTTTATTCCTTTGTCTCACATTGATGATGTGGGAAACATTATGGCCCTCCTTCGACTGGTCGCTTCCTATTGACTTCAGCTCATTATCCGGGAAGTTGATGTAGAGACTCCTTTCTAGCACCTTGGAGCTTGCATGCCTCAATGGAAAGTTCTTCACATTCGACGACAACATTGCATCACTGGTATTTGATCAAGTGATTTCACAAGTGTTTGACTTTAGATCATTCTTCACACTTTGTGGATTGTACTAATAGTACCTTGTGAACCATTGACATAACTGGTGGTCTCTATCATGCTTGTTAACGGTTCACACCATTGGCCATTAATCAAGTGATTTTCTAGTATGCTCAACTTTAGCACATCTAGTCTCATATTAGAATTTGTACCATGATCATGCTGGTATTCAAGATCCTGGGCTCATATTACGCAAGTCTAGGTTGTGTGGATTGATTCATACATGACTCTTTTGATTGGATGGTTGCGACCATACCTGAGTCTTTTTTGTGGTCTTTCTGATTGGATGGATGTGTCTTGTTGGGTGTGGAGCCTAATTATCTTCTGTATTCCAAGGGTTTAGCCAGATGTATACCTTAGGAAGATTGTACACCCCTCCATGCAAGGGTCGGGGGTGCACGGGGGACTTGTCCCCCCTGTGAGGGTCTGGGGGGCCTAATCCCCCCTGGCCGGGGGGTCCGGGGGCCAGTGGTCCCTCAGCTGGAGTTCGGGGGTAGTGCCCTCGAAGCTAAAAATAGATGTAAAATTGCCTTGTAAAAGTCACATAATTTCTAGTCAATTTGGGCCATTCATTAGGTGGATGATCCGATGGTAGAAGTTATGTTTAATTTAGGCTTTTTTTCCCTAGAAGGAAACCCCTCACTATATATGAGGGAATTTTATTGCATCTATGTATATCTATATTCTGAGTGAGGAAGAGAGAGGAGATTGAGAGCGAAGAGGAAGTTATAGCGGATCTGATGTAGGTTGTATCTCTTCAATTTGCTAGATAATATAATAAAAGAAGGATTGACTGTTTCTCCATGGATGTAGCCCAAACTGGGTGAACCACGTATATTTGTGTCTCTCTTGTTTTATATGTTTTATCTGTTTATATTTCTGCAATATTTTATGTGTTCCATTGCTATGTAATATATAATTTTCTAACAACTGGTATCAGAGCCGAAGGTCTATTTGGTTGATAAACTCGCAAGAGAGAAGGGTTCATGGTTCGAGTGGGAGCAATGGCAGAAGATGGTAGGTTTATGGTCGAAAAAAATTCAACAGCCAAAATTACCAGCTGTGGAAGATGTAGATGGAATATTATCTTTATAAGAGAGATTTGTACCTACCATTTAGTGGAAACAAAAAGAAGACGATGAGTATGACATACACAATGGGATATTCTCAAAGGAAAGGCACTTGGAATAATATGGCTGTGCCTAGCGGCATCAGTAGTGTTTAATATTTCAAAGGAAACAACAGCAAAGGGTTTAATGTCAGCATTGGCCAAACTATATGAAAAACCCTCAGCCTCAAATAAGATATTTTTTATGAAGCATTCTTTTGATATGAAGATATTAGAAGGTGGATCTATTGTAGACCATTTAAATGATATTAATATAGCTACAACTCAGTTAAGTTATGTAGGGGTAAATTTTGATGATGAAGTTAGGGCTCTATTATTTCTGTGCTCATTGCCAGAAAGCTGGAATGGTTTAGTTATGGCCATTAGTAAATCTATATTTGGATCTAGTACTTTAAAGTTTGATGATGTTGTCGGTGCAATCCTTAGCGAGGAAATGCGACAGTAAAGCTCCAGTGAGACATCTGGTAATGCTTTGATTGCAGAGACTAGGGGAAGAAAAGTGGAAAGAGGAAAGAGCTCTGGATATCGCAGTAAGTCAAGAAAAGGCAGATCCAAGTCCAAATCAGGGATAGTGTGCTGGAAATGTGAAAAGAAAGGGCACCTGAAGAAAGACTGCAAGTCTTGGAAGGGAAAAGGAGACATGCAACAAGAAAACAATCATGAAGTGAATGTAACAGGTGATGTGTTGTAAGATGCTTTGATTCTTTCATTAGAAAATATTATTGATGCCTGGTTGGTAGATTCAGGGGCCTCATTCCATGCCACACATGATAGGAAACATTTTCATGACTATGTTCAAGGAGATTTTGGATAGGTTCAATTGGGTGATGATAAACCCTGTAAAATCATTGGAATGGGTACAATTTTCATAAAACAACAGAATGGAAATCAATGGCTATTGAAGGAGGTAAGGCATGTTCCAGATCTAAAGAAAAATCAGATTTCAACAGGACAGTTGGGAGGTGAAGGTTTCTAAGTACTTTCACAGATAAAACCTGGAAGGTCACTAAAGGATCCTTCATAATAGCGAAAGGAAGAAAGGTTGGTACATTGTGTTTATGCAATGGTATTTCTAATTCTGTTAATGCTTTAACCTATATAGGAGAAGATACAACATTGTGGCATCATAGGCTCATGCACATGAGTGAGAAGGGGATGTAGATTCTTCACTCAAGAAATTTGTTACCAGGTTTGGAGCATGTTGATTTAAAATTCTGTGAAAATTGTGTTTATGGAAAATAGAAGAGAGTCAGATTCCTTAGAGTTGGGAAAGAAAAGAAGAGCGAAAAATTAGAGCTTGTGCATATAGATGTATGGGGACCTACTCAGGTATCATCTCTTTGTGGCTCTCATTATTATGTTACTTTTCTTGTTGATGCAACCAGAAAAACCTAGATTTATTGTATTCAAAATAAATCTGATGTATTTGATACTTTCAAGAAATGGAAAGCTTTGGTTGAAAATGAGGCAAGGAAGAGGTTGAAATGTCTCAGATCAGATAATGGAGGTGAATATTGCAGCAAAGAGCTTGATAGGTACTTTTCAGAGAATGGAATTTGCAGAGAGAAGACAATTCCAGGAACACCACAAGAAAATGGTGTGTCAAAAAGGATGAACAGGGCAATCATGGAGCATGCAAGGTGCATGAGATTGCATGTAGGATTGCCTTTACAATTTCGGGTAGATTCTGTAGACATTTTTATTTATCTAATAAATAGAGGGCCTTCAATTTCCTTGGATGGTGGTATTCCAAAGGAGGCATGGATAGGTAAAAAGGTAAATTACTCATTTTTGAATACTTTTGGTTGTGAAGCCCTTATCCACATTAATAAAGAATATACAACAAATCTTGAGGCAAAATCAAAGAAATGTACCTTTATTGGATATGGTTTTAATGATTTTGGTTATCGCTTATATGATTATGAAAATCTCAAAATCATTAGGAGTGGAGATGTAATATTCAATGAAAAATTATTGTATAAGAATCAGTTGCAGGAAAAGAAACAAGAAAAAGAAAATAGAGAATACACAGTGCTTGACGATATCATAGGATAAGTTATGGTGCCTGAAAATCGTAATGATCAATAGCTAGAAGAACAACCACAACAGAAACAAGCACCTCAAACACCTGAAAGTGGTGTTAGAAGATCTACCAGGATAAGTAGACCCCCTGAATGATACTCTCATTCATTATTTTATGTATTGTTGACTTATTCTGGTAAACCAGAATTTTATGAAGAAGCAGTGCAGGTAGAAACCAGGAAGAAGTGGGAGCAAGCCATGAAAGAAGAGATGGACTCCTTAGCACATAAATAGACTTGGGACTTAGTTAGAATTCCTGCAGGTAAAACAACATTATAGAATAAATGGGCTTGCAAGTTGAAGGAAGAAGATGGAGGTAGAAAAAGGTACAAAGCTAGACTTGTGTTGAAGGGGTTTACACAGGAGAAAGGTATTGATTTTGATAAAATATTTTCTCTTGTTGTTAAAATGACTTCAATCAGGTATATTTTAAGCCTAGTAGCAGTTGAAGATTTGCATCTTGAGCAGTTAGATGTAAAGACAGCCTTTCTCCATGGGGATTTGGAGGAAGATATATATATGCAACAACCACAAGGATATGAGGTAAAAGGGAAGGAGAAGCTAGTGTACAGGTTGAAGAAGAACTTGTATGGCTTAAAACAGGCTCCAAAGCAGTGGTATCTTAAATTTGATAGGTCTATGACTGAACAAGGTTATACTAGATGTCACTCTGACCATTTTGTTTATCTCAAAAGGAAAAATGATGGCAGCTATATTATATTGTTATTGTATGTAGATGACATGCTTGTTGCAGGTTCTAACATGCAGGAAATAAATGTGCTCAAAAGGAGATTGGCAAACTCATTTGCAATGAAGGATTTGGGTGCTACTAAACAAATCCTTGGTATGAGCATAACTAGAGATAGGAAGGATCGCAAATTAACATTGTCTCAAAGTGAGTACATAGAAAATGTGTTGGAAAGGTTTAGTATGAAGAATACAAAACCAGTTGGTATACCTTTGGCTAGCCATTTCAAATTAAGTAGAGATGCATGTCCCAAGACTCGGGAAGAAATGGCTCATATGTCTAAAGTTCCATATGCATCAACAGTTGGAAGCTTAATGTATGCAATGGTCTGCACAAGGTCTGATATTGCACATGCAATGGGAATTGTAAGCAGGTACATGAAAAATCCAAGAAAAGAACATTAGATGGCATTGAAGTGGATTCTCAGGTATGTGAGAGGTACCACAAATCAAGAATTATGCTTTGGTGGTTCAAAAATTGCTCTACAGTGATATGTTGATGCAGATATGGTGGGTGATAGAGATAACAGGAGGAGCACAACAGGTTATTTGTTTACTGTAGGTGGAACAACTGTCAGTTGGGTCTCAAAACTGTAAAGTGTTGTTGCACTCTCAACAACGGAAGTAGAGTATGTTGCTGCTGCATAGGCTAGTAAAGAAATGATTTGGTTACAAAGGTTTCTGGATGAATTGGGTAAGAAGCAGGAGTTGGGCAGGTTATACAGTGATAGCCATAGTGTCATACACCTTGCAAATAACTCTGCATTTCATTCCAAGACTAAACATATACAACTCAAGTACCATTTCATACGGTCGGCATTGGAATATGGACAGTTGAAGCTGGAAAAGATACACACTAGCCAGAATCCTACAGATATGTTAACAACATTTGTAACTAGGGAGAAACTAAGAATCTGCTCAGTTTCAATTGGTCTACAAGTATGATGAAGAAGATGAGAAAAAAACAAGTCCAAAGTGGAGTCATTGTCGAGCATATGAAGCAACGGTGGAGTTGCTATAATCAGTCTCCAAGTGGGAGATTGTTGGGTGTGGAACCTGATTATCTTTTTTATTTAGAGGTATCACCACATTGGACCCCAATTCATAATGTGGCGGTAACACTGCCCGTAAAATATATGTTACAGGGGGGTCCAGGGGGGTGGCTACGACCTTTGGGAGCCCCTCTTGGTAGGGGGATCAGGGGAAGCACCCCCGAAGCTAAAAATAGATGTAAATTTTCCCCGTAAAATGTTGTAATTTTGTATTCAATCTAGGTCGTTCATTAGGAGGAGATCTGACAGTAGAAGTTATGTTTAATTTAGGGTTTTTTCCCTAGAAGGAAACCTCTCACTATATATGAGGAAATTGTATTGCGTCTAGGTAGATCTATATTATGAGTGAGAAAGAGAGAGGAGATTGTGTGAGAGCGAAGAGGGAAGTACATCGGATCTGTTGTAGGTCGTATCTCTTCAGTTTGCTGGATAATATAAAAGGAAGGACTGGATGTTTTTCCATGGACGTAGCGCAAATTAGGTGAACCACGTATATCTGTGTCTCTCTTGTTTTATGTGTTTTCTGTGTTTGTATTTCTACAATATATTTTATGTGTTTCGTTGCTCTATAATATATAATTTTCTAACACGAAATTATTTCCTAGATAAGTGTCACTCATCTTAAGTCATGATTTATCCTTCCCCCACATCCCCTTATTCTTGAACAGTTAGTATTTTTGGGGGCACCATGTTTCTTTTCTTCTTTATTCATGCATCCTACATATATTATAAAAATAATGTTATCCTATTTTTGTGCCTTCAATAACCTCCACGGAAACAATAGGAAAAAGTTGAGCATTTGTATTCTCGTTAAAAACAAAACATCCACTCTAACATAAATTATCAACCAGGGTAACTTCATTTATTTCAACGTTTTTGCGCACAGTATGTGTAGGAAGAAATCATTAACTACTTCCTAATATACTTCCTTCTATTATGCTTCCTCAACAAGAACATAGCCCTCAATCAAAGCCTAGTGTTTACGGTTTATTCCACACTTCTAGGAATTGAAATCACTCTTCACTCAATTCTAGAATGAAACCTCATTGTTGAAAAACCACACTTGCATGGAATGAAAAACATTACACGCATTTATAGAAATGTAAATCATTGTTTACAAGAAGGAAACAACACTTATACACTCTTACAGAGAGAAAATAACACTCAGGACAACCAAATCCTCACTTTCATAAATGAAATCACTTAGCACCACAACTAATTAGTAACCAATCACAAATGTCAAATAAAATAACAAATCAGAAAATGAAATGTTACTATTGGAACTACATTGGTAACATTGAGTAGAAAAAAATAAAGGATAACATATTAAACTGTATCAACTATATGTAGCAGAACTGCATAATAGTAACTTGTAACAATAATTAATAACATTAATCGAGTAACAAAAAGCAACAGACATCAATCTGTAATAGCAATGCAATCAACACCCTATAATATTAAAAATCATTGTAGTAACAGCAATGTGCTAATCACATAGTAAATTATTAACAACAATAAACTTCAATTCCAAAAATATAATTCACAACCCAAAGCTAATTAAATGAAATTGTCACGCTACCTATATAGTCATAGCAATCCCTGCTAAAGAGGAGATCCCTTCCTCCTTAGCAGCGAGCCAGAACAAATCTCACTACCTACATGTTACACAATACTTCATAAAATGATCCACAAACTTGTTGAGTGTTGCATTTATGGTAAAATAAAATAAAGATACAGAAGCATAATCCGAGAAAAAATAATATTGTCAATCCTCTTCCCAGGGCAGGTAGATCCCCCTTATAGGTTTTCCCTTACATCCAATATTGGCAATAAATCAAAACATGAAGAGTATTTACATTCTCAAGATGTTCAAATAAAGTTAACAGAGGGTTATTAATAATAAATTACAATTGATTGTATTCAAATAACTTATTTTTTCCATAATGACTTCCTTGATTAGAAAATGACAAAAAAAATAGGAATCATAACCATTGTGGCAAAATCTTCCATGTCATTTAGGATAATCAAATCCTTATTTTCACAACAAACCACATTAATTATGTTGAGTAACAGCATACATAACTGTAACCTAAAACATAATCGAGGCTTTGCCAATAACAGTGTGGAAGAATAACGGCATCTAGGTTTGTTTGAGTAACAGCAAAGTCGAATCCTGGAGTAACAACGTAATATAATTCTAGAGTAACAGCATCTTGAAATCCTAGAGTAACAGCATATTGAAATCCTAGAGTAATAGCATCATGGGTCAATTGGGGCATCATTTAGACATTTTCCACAACATATTATTAGTAAAACACCCAAAATATATTTTCTCCTTTCAAATGAAAGAAGAACTTAGCGGATTAGAGTGATATAAATATTTAGTATACCTTATTCAAAAGATGGGATATTAGGTAGAAAGGATGCAACTATTGAGGACAAAATAGACAAAAAAAGATAAGAAAAAATGTGATAAAAAAGTTCATTCTTGAACCCAACAGACCCCCCAATCTCCTTTCCCCTTTCTTGGAACAACATCCCATCCCTGTCTATTGCCTCACCCTCCCATCTACCCTCTTCTTCTTTCCCATCTCCATCATTACCAAATCCTTTTGATCCTTGTAGTTCCCCTCCCCCAAATTTGGATATTGGGAATGGGCTCGCCTCATCTTCCCCTCCTAATTTCCCCAATTTAGATTTCCCACCTCATGAGCCTTATGACCACCATACTCAACAAATACCTAAGGATGAAATACCCTCTCGACGAGGCCTAGCTTTGGACCCTATCCTAAATAACCCGAGTGGATGCAAATCTCACCTTTTGAACTTGGCTCAACAAAAAGGCCACTTTGGACATCATCAAAAGTAACAAACTACTGCTTCAAAGGATCTTAGAGTAGGTTCATCCCTTTAAAATCCCAAGACATTATTATTCTCTCTTTCAACACCCAAAGGGCTAGAAGGAACCTGAAAAAATATCGCACTCAAACAACTTATTATTTCGCATAAACCAAATATTTTACTTCTTTAGGAAACAGTGTTTGAAGGGTATCGAGCTCGCTTTATTGGCTCAAAGACTGATCTATTTCTACCTCAAAGGTGGTGGGTAATTATAGTGGTCTACTCATAAGATGGTTTTTGGACCTAATGGAAATATCTTCCTCAATTCATAATTCTACCATTTCTATTCGTCTGGAGGCCAAAGGGATGGGCACGAAAATTTAGTCCTCAATATATATGGATCATATGCAGATAAGGCTCCTTTTTTGGAAATTTTTTCCTCCTTGGTATATTTATTAGATCTAAATATCATCATAGGAGATGATAATATTTGGGGCCCAAATCCAAGACCTAACCTCATTAGTGGTCTTTTCACTCACTTCTTTGAATGTTTTCAACTTATGGACCCTAAGCCACTTAAACTCTCTCTGACTTGGCATAAGTCCATGGTTGATGATGGAGTTTTATCAAAATGACTAGATAGAATTCTAATTTTGGTAGACCTCTTTTCTTCATAGTAGCTTACTAAATCTTGGGTATCCTTGGAGGCCTTTCTGAGCATATTCCCATTATTCTCAAAATGTTCCATGATAGGAGCATACCTTTGTTTCCTTTTTGCTTTAATCACTCCTAGATTCAAGAAGAAGAATTTAAAATTGTTGTTTTGGATAATTGGGTTCATCTATTTGATCCTAATCCTATCCCTTACATGGGACAATTCACAAAGAACATTTCCCCGCTCAAGGAAATTGTTAAACCTTGTTCTTTCCATTTCCAGAAAAAAGTAGCAAGGAGATCAAACATCTTATCAAATATAGCTATTAATTAAATTCCAATGGAATATTCTCTACAGAGTAGATACGTTCTCTATCATTCCAAGGAATAGGAAAGACAAACATTCCTAAAAAAAGAAGAATTTGAATGGCAGATAAAAAGTAGAGAAATATTATTTCCACGACTTGTCGCACATGCGAGGGGCATCACAGGGTGGGTGATAATTCCCCCTATTCGTTGCGCTAGTTGTAGTAGAGGAGGTGCAACTCCCCTTGTTGGGGGGTTTCAAGGTGGCGGTAGACCCCTTGTGTGGGGTCCGGGGAAACGCCCTTAGAAAAAAAATTGGACCCTATATTATGTGGGTGGACCTACCCATGGTTTTCGGCATGATAGTTTTCTACCCATGGTATTTTGTAGATTTGATCAAGGAAAACACAGTTATCTTCTAATCCAGGGTTAATAGATTGGGGTTTATGAATGCTTATGCATGTATGTATATGTATTGTAACATTGAAAGGAACATAATAAAAAATCAGTCTAGTAGTCCCGTTTTTGGGATCCAGGGGAAAATATCTGTGTATTTGTTTTGTGTTTATCACCATTGTATATTTTTTGTTTTTAATAATTCATTTACAGGTAATTTTTGTATAGGGTTAAAACCTACATTTTGTATTGGAGGTGTTTCGGCTTCAAGGGGACACCTTTGCTGCTGAGGTGTTTTGCTCGGGCCTATGGTAGACCCTGTTCAGTGGGAGATATGCGGGATTGATTCTTGCGGTGACAGAAGACAATGAGAAGTGGAAAGATAGAGATCGAGAAAGTTAATGGTCATAGTTTTGAGTTGTGGAAAAATAAGATCGAGGATATGCTGGTGGATAAAGATCAATGGATCACAGTAGATCCAGGTAATAAACCAATGGAAATGTCATCAGAATACTGTGCGAAGTTGGATCAGAAGACAAAGGGCATAATACGGTTGTGTATCTCATATTCAGTATTGTTGAATGTATCAAGGGAAGCTACAGCGAAGGAATTATTGGTCAAGTTAGGGACTTTGTACCAATCTAAGTCTCTGGTGAACAAAGTGTTCCCACGAAAAAAGTTGTATAACCTGAGGATTAAGGATGGAGACTCAATGACAAAGCATCTCAATTCATTTAATATTGTGGTAAACAATTTTTTATTTGTTGATATAAAAAAATTGGATGAATATAAGTGCATCAGTTTGTTGTGTTCTCTACCAGATTCATGTGATAGTCTAGTTGTTTCAATAGGTAGCAATATAACTACCTTGAAGTTTGATGAAATACTCCATTCCTTATTGTTGGAGGAGATGAGAAAGAAAAATATGGAGAACCAGAATGGAGAAGCCTTGACTGTATGAGGACGGTCCCATAACAAAAACTAAAATAAGTCCTCGAGTGGGAGATCTAAATCTAGAGGGTAATATCAATCTCCACGAAAACCTGTAAAGGTGTGATGGAAATGTGGAAAGAAAGAGCACTTCAAAAAGAATCGTAGATCTAAAGCTCCTGAGAAAGGAAAGGGATCTTATGATGCTCCTTTTTTAGAGGAAAAAACCACCTCAGATGAAGGTGGGGATGTGTACTTGACTTCTTCTTCAAGTACACATGTAGATCACGAGGCATGGTTGATTGACTCAGGTGCATCCTTTCACTTCACTCCCCATAGGGAGTGGTTTTGCGAGTATGAGAAATATGATGGTGGTGGTGTCTTCTTAGGGGATGACAGGAAGGCAAGGTGGAAGGATTAAAACACTTCCGAGTGTTCTGTATATTCCTTTATTGGCCAGATTCTTATTTCTGTTAGCAAGATGGATGATGCAAGTGTAAAAAAAGTGTTCGAGAAATACACCTGCAAGGTAGTTCGAGGAGCACTAATATTGATGTGGGGAGTTCAGATTGGAACTTTGTACAAGCTTTTGGGTAGTATTTTTATTGATGGGTGCAAGAATTTTGTGGTTCCTGAAAGTGGAGCAGAGAATCTAGTGGTCTCTGGAGAAAAGGCCATGCTATGGACATATTTGAGAGAAGGGCCTTCGAATACTTCATGTTAATGGTATGGTAGAAGGTATGTCTAATTTCTCTCTGGAGTTTGATTTATGTGAACATTGTGTATTTGGGAAGCAGAATCGAGTGAGTTTCCCCTCTGGTGTTAAGAGGGAGAAAGGGATATTAGAGCTTGTGTATAGTGATGTGTTTGGACCTGTGTCGGTTCCATCACTAGGTAAGTATGTGTACTATGTATCATTTATAGATGACTTTTTGACAAGGAATACATGGATATATTTCCTCAAGAATAAATTTGAATTCTTTGATAGGTTTAAATAATTTAAGGCTTTGGTGGAAAACCAAACAGAGAAAAAGATAAAGGTGTTGAGGACAGATAATGGTGGAGAGTTCTACAAGAAGGAATTTGAATATTTTTGTAAGAAGTGTGGTATAGCACAGCAGAATACTACTCCATAAACACCTTAGAAAAATGGAGTTGTGAAAAGAATGAATAGGATGATGATGGAAAAGGCAAGAAGCATGCTCAGTGGTGCCGGGTTAGGAAAGGAAATATCAGCAGAGGCGGTGGAGACCGCATGTTACCTGGCCAACAAATCACCTTCATCAGCGTTGGAAGATAAGACTCCACATGAGGTATGGACGAGTAAGAAACCCTCTCTTTCACATCTAAGGGTATTTGGTCATGATGCATATGTACATGTTCTAAAGGAGAGAAGAACCAAGTTAGATAGTAATTCTGAAAGGTGCATCTTTATTGGGTACAAGGATGGTTTAAAAGGTTATAAAATTTGCAACCCAAAAACAAGGAAGGTTGTGTACAGCTGAGATGTGGTGTTTAGAGAGGTGAAATATGTTAGTAAACATGAAGTACTACCAAAGGAACCTGAGAAGATAGGTTTTGATATAAAGGAGGAAGAATTAAACTCTACAGTAGAACACGAATCAGAAGATTGAGAACCACAAACTCTAGCTATGAGAAGATAAGTTTGAGAAAGAAGGTAGCTAGGAAGGTATATTCCATCTGCTTTCTATTCAAATTTTGCTTTATCTATTACTGATGATGATCCCAAACTTTCAGGGAGGAAATAGATTCAGAGGATGGAAAACTCTAGAAAGAGGCCATGATTGATGAAATAGCATCCTTGGACAAAAATGATGCTTGGGATCTGGTGGAGTTGACGGCTGGAAGGAAACCCATTGGAAGCAAATGGGTGTTTAAGAAGAATATGAATGCATAAGGCAAGGTGGAGAAATATAAATCTCAGTTGGTATAAAAAGGTTATTCCCAGGTGCCGGGAATTGATTTTGGTGATGTTTTTTCTCCTTTTGCCAAGGTAGCTTCTATTATATTACTTTTATCTGTTGTTGTTGATTTTGATTTTGAGGTCGAGTAGATAGATGTGAGGACATCATTTCTTCATGGGGATCTTGAAGAAGAGATCTACATGAAGCAACCTAAAGTATTTACAGTGAAGGGGAAGAACGAACTGGTATGCAGGTTAAAAAATTCTATGTATGTGTTAAAACAGTCACCAAGGATGTGGCATCATAAATTTGATACATTTATACCGGGACTTGGCTTCACCAGAAGCAAAGAGGATCATTGTGTGTATTTTAAATTAATTGGTGACCATGTTGTTTATCTAGTCTTGTATGTGGATGATATGTTGCTAATTGGAAATGACAAAGAAATTATCCAGGATTTGAAGACCCAATTGTCTTCCAAATTTGACATGAAGGATCTTGGTGCTGCAAACTATATTTTGGGCATGGAAATTAAATGATATCGGGAAAAGAGGAAGCCTTGGTTAAACCAGAGGAAGTATGGCATGACAATACTGCAAAGGCTTAATATGCAAGATAGTAAACCAGTGAAGGTTCATATTCCTGTAGGTGTAAAATTATCAGATAAATAGTGTCCCAAGACATAACAAGAGGAAGAGGACATATCCCATGTTCAATACGTAAGTGTAGTTAGTAGCTTGATGTATGAAATGGTTTGTAATAGAATAGACATTGCACATGCATTGGGAGGGAGAATTGGAAAGCAGTGAAGCAGGTTTTCAGGTATTTGCGTGGCACTAGTGATTATGGTTTGTACAACCAAGGAAGACCGGGGTTGGATATAGTTTTAGACATCCATGGATTTGTTGATGTAGATTGGGTTGGAGATCCTGACCAAAGAAGATATATAAGTGAGTATGTGTTTAACCTATTTGGAGGTGCACAGTTGGATGAGTAAGAGACAATATGCAGTGGCACTTTCAACTATAGAGGCAGAATACATGGTAGCCACTCATGCAAGCAAGGAAGCGGTTTGGTTGCAGAGATTATGTTCAAGTATGGGGTTAGTAGAACAAGCTATAAGGATATATTGTGATAGCCAAAGTGAAATTTTCTTGGCAAAGAACCCCGCTTATCATTCAAAGACAAAGCAAATCGATGTTCAGTATCACTTTGTGAGGGATATGGTTGAGGACAAAAAGGTGTTGCTCGTAAAGGTGGACACTTTGAAGAATGTTGCAGATGCATTGACAAAGTCTGTGAGCACTGAGAAGTAATAATTAATTATTTACCCTAGACCAATATTATCAGTTTTATTAAGTTAGTAATAATAATATTACTATTATTTAGTAATAGTGGAATTTTTATTAGAAGAATGTTATTAAGATTAATAATGGTAATAATATCTATTTGAGGGTAATAATGATATCATTTTAGTATAACTATTATCATCAAAATAGTAACAATAGTAATATTATTCCTTTAATAAAATTTCTTACATTATTAATTAGTAAATTTACCCTAGGCTAATATTATTAATAATATTAATTTAAAGTTCAAAAAAAAAAAAAATTGCCCTCGACTTTTATTAAGATTAATAATAATAATAATATTTAATTGAGAAGTTAATAATTGGAATAATAATATTTAATTGAGAAGTTAATAATTGGAATAATAATATAAAATTAAACTATTATTTACCCTATGATTAAGGACTTTAATTATTGGTATATTATCATTCCATAGGATTAGAACGTATTATATGAATTAGAATATTATTTGAATAATTTATTTAACAAACCTTAACCCTTCCCACCTAGGCCTGAGGTCAAATCTAGTCGTTATGAGTCTTTTTAACCGTTGCCCGGTCAAATATAGCTGTTGGAAGGACCTGCATTCCCTATTTAACTGATCGCTCAAATTTGTTCCTCAACTTGTCCTGACGATGAACCACACTAGTTGGTTCGAAACGCATCGACAAATGATTCTCTATATGATTTTTCCAAAATGATTCTCACAATCAAGTTTTCTTGGTGTATAGAAATAATGGGCATTTCAGGGTTGGACCAATGTCTAAGCTCTCTTATGACCCCTTGTGTGGAAAAAAAAAAAACAAGTGGGAGAATTTTTGGTGTGTGTTATATTCTTTCCATGACTAGTCATACGCGTTGGGGGGTCACAGACAAGGTGATATCACCATTTGTTCATTATGTCTGGCGCAGTAGGGGGGTCGTGGGGGGGCGCAATCCCCCCCCCCTCCTTCGGGGGGTTTTAGGGGGACGGTAGCCCCCCTGTATGGGGTCCAGGGCAACACCCTAGGAAAAACTTTTTGGACCCTATATTAGGTGGGAAGACCTACCTATGGTTTTGTGCATGGGTTTATCATATGATTTTTTGCATGATGGTTTTGGGCCCATGGTATTTTGTAGATTTGGTGAAGGAAACTATGTTTATGTTCTAATCCAAGGTTAATGGATTGGGGTTTATGAATGCTTTAGCATGTATATATATGTATTGTAATATTGAAAGAACATAATGAAAAATCAATCTGGTAGTCCTAGTTTTTGGATCCAGGGGAAATCTCTGTGTATTTGTTTTGTGTTTCTCGCTATTGTATATTTTCTGCTTTTAAGAATTCGTTTGAAGATCATTTTTGTACAGGGTTAAAACCTACAAATACTTGGTTTCTTTTAATATCTAAAGGCTTATTCATAATTCCTTTATCTAGGGAAGTACACTTGAAACCAAATATATTCATTTTCCCTCTTTTGTGGACTATATCAAGTAGGCCTTATAATCCTCTAAGGTGTCAAATCATGTGGAAATCACTCTTGTTGGCTTTCCCACTCATAAGTGAATGGAAAGCATAGATAATTGGAAATGTCATATCAAAGTTGTTATGGACCTGTGATTGGGGTTGGGGAATGATTTGTATCTTTTCTCTTCTTCCCTTGCTCATCGAACATATTCACCAGGCTGGATATTTTTTTTCCTTAACACTAAAACTCATTCTCCCTAGGCCTAGGTTAGAGTTTATTGGAGGTGTGCTTCATCATTAGGATGGCTACATTGGTATTATAACTTTTAATTATATCAAAATCAAAGATGACATTGAGGACGACCTCATTTGGTCAAAAAATTCTTGAAATTGAGCTTTCACTACAAAAATCGGATAACACTTTTAAAGACTCACAATTCGTAACCAAAAATTATGGTAGTGGGAAACTCTTCGAAAACTTCATTTCCCTCTTAAATGTAAATTTTCATCTAGTTAGCATTGAAAAATAAACTTCCTACATGGCAAAACCTTACAAAAAGGGGCTAGGAAGGGCTAAGAAAATTCACTCTGTTCATATATGCAAATGAATCTATTAATCATATTTTCATTTTTTATCCCTATATAGTGTAGGTTATTCACAAGGATTCTACCGAACTCGGATTCCATTCTTTTGGGGTCTAGGTTTATCTCTTAGGATGCTTCAAAATATGGCGTGAGGACACTAGCAATTCCACATTTTGAAGCTTTCCAATACATTCTCATAAATAATATATGGTGGTCAAGGAATAATAGCATTTTCTTCTGTGTGGAAATTTTGAGAAATATTATTGTGGGTCTAATAACAAAATCATGCAAGGAATATCAAATTGATCCAAAAACAAGAAAGACTGGATTTATTGTGATGGCGTCACTAGACCTATCTATTCCATGGGGGTTTTCTTATGGATCTCCATAGGGTCATCTTGCTAGATGTGGAGTGGTTATAATCTTATATTATTCATCGCGCAATTTACAAATTAGATATGCTCCAGGATTTGAATCAAATAATTAAGCAAAGTTTATTGCCTTGTCAACTCTTATTTCCATCGCTTCACTTAAAAAGTTTCTAAGCTACAGCTATTGGGAGATTCAAAAATGGTAATATATTGGGAAAACAATATTATTGTTGAAAACATTTTCCTTCAACGTATTGTGCAAGACTTCCAAGAGGCTTTGACATATTTAAAATGGTTGTCTTTCACTCACATTCCCAGAGAAATAAATTCCATAGTAGACACTCTTTCCAAGGAAACATTGGAAACGTCATAAAGAACAATGGTCATTTAAAAATTTATTGATGATGAAGAGGTTGAACACATGGACTTTCACTTTTGATTTTTTGCTTTGACAGGGTTTTTTTCAACTTCATATGATGATTGTTGATGTTTTTTTCAACTTCAAATGATGATTGTTGATGTTTTTTATGTCTTGAATAGTAATATAAATAGATATTTTTGTATATTTCTTATTAGAAAGAGCATAAATGTTAAAGGCAATAGGTAGGACCGAGGGGGGGAAAATCCATTAGTAATGGTGTGCCAAGTTAGAAATATGTATATTCAAACTTTTTGAACATAAAGTTTTTTCGAGTGAAAAAAATCACGTGTGTGTGTGTGTGTGTGTGTGTGTGTGTGTGTGTGTGTGTGTGTGTGTGTGTGTGTGTGTGTGTGTGTGTGTGCGTGCGTGCGTGCGTGCGTGCGTGCGTGCGTGCGTGCGTGCGTGAGTGCGTGCGCGCGCGCGCGCGGGTGTGTGTGTGTGTGTGCTTATTTTAATTTAATAACTTGCTAAATTTCAATGGGCTATTGATCCCTTGATGGTACACAATCCTCTTAGCCATAGTTTTTATTTATGTTATAATTTCCAAACTTCATCCTAATGATTCTTACACTTAATAAATTATAAATTTATCAAAAACAATATTTCTTGTTTATTACTAAAAATATTGTGTTGTATGTATTATATTTAATTCTTTATGTGCTTTAATGCAATTCGTCACTTTCATTTCTTATAATTTCCTTGTAGATGTGTCAATTTTAACCATTCATAGAAAGCCATTGTAGGGCTTACTAATTGTCAAATGATGTTGTAGCTATAACATGATTTTATAACGAGATAGACAAAACAAATTGATGCAATGCCACATAAGTAGCATAAAATTTTCAAGGGAGAGTTGTATTATGTTTATCAATAACTTCAATTTATCCCATTTGATGAAATTTTACATGTTAAGATTATTATACTTGAATACCTTAAAGTCAATGGACATTTCTAATTATTTTTATCTCGGTTGAAAACTAGTTCCACTAGCTCTAAATTGATGAGTAGCCAATGAAGTAATTTCTAAAGTTCATCTTTGATGAAGTTGCTAAAAAGGTCACTATATTGAAAACTCCCAATAGGAGAGTCTCACCAAACATTATTATATTAAAAAATGTGTCTCCCACAATAGAATGATTTTCAAATCCTGTGGCATTGTTGAGGAATCTAGGTTGGATATGTGTACTTAACTTAATGTGGTTCAGCATGGGCCCTTTCAACTTTGGATATGTTGGAGAATGTAACTATTTTTGGACTTCATAATTTGTACCTTTATGCATTTGATATTAAAAAAAAAAAAAAAAAAAAAAAAAAAAAAAAAAATTATTATTATTATTATTTTTCCAGACAAACATGTTCTTCATGCTTCTAGGATTTGAGTAAAAGAGTCAAAGTCCTATTTTTGGACCTATTGTAAAAGAATGAAGAAAAAGTATTTCATTTGTATTAAAAGAAATAAATGTATCCCCAAGACAAGGTCAGCCCTCCAAGATGATCAATTCAGCCTGCCCAAAATATGTGACCTTTCAAACACACGAATCACTATAAATATTCCAACGTGTTCCTCCATGTGTAAAACAAGTTTTTTTGGATCATTTGAGGCAGTTGTGCATAGTTGCAGGGCTTATATGCAAGGTATCAGAACAAAGGATGCGAAGTATCCAAGGAAATATATATGAACCTTATTGAAGCTGCTATTTTGTAGGATGATGTGAATTTCTAGAAAAGAGGAGAGTGTGCTTATGTGATACAAATCGTGACAGCTAGTGGACAGATTGGAGGGTAAACACGGTGATTGTGATGGATATTTCTTTTGGTCTTGGGGTCTTGGATTTCTCATTTGATCTCATCATATAAGAAGGTATTTTTTGGGTTTACCCTTGGAGGGGCTTTTCCCTAGCTTGTAGCCTATATCTTGTGTTCTATTTTCTTTTGTGATCTTCACATTTTATGTGTTAACATAGAAAAATCATATGACATATTTGTACAATCCATACGGCACCCAAAGTCATCTAGCAAAGCGTACAAGTGAAGAATTTCCAGCTGAAGACATCATAAAAAATAAAATTAAAGTTTTTCAAAGGTCTCAAGTATAAAATTGAACCACACAGCTTATCCAAAGGTCAAAATGACGATCGTGTGACTTTTCCTTCGACAACCACATGGTTAAAGAAAAATTTGACTTGGCAATTCGGAACAACTTCACACATTTGGAGGATGAGATTCCATCACATGTTCCAGTCAAGGACATACGAATTTGAGACACCCTGGAAATGTGCAAACACCAAGGGATCCTCTAGTTTGATGGGTCATTTTCTCATTAATGGACCAAGAGAGGGAAGAGGGATTCAAAATTTTGTATAAACACGCCATTGGAAGACCAAATACAAGGAAATGTTATGCTCGCAAAATTGTTCCCAAGCAATCCTGCATTCCATTGTCTAAGAAGAAGTAGAGAATTGTTATGCTAGCCAAATTTTTTGTCAACAATCCAGCATTCTAGTGTGGAGAGAATTTCACCATTGAGAGAACCTTGATACTTCTTTGAGAGAGAGACGAGAAGATTGCAAAGAGAGTGAGGAAAGGAACCTCTTTTTAGAGTATTTTGAGCACCATTGCTTAAAGAATTCTCTCCAAGTATTTACCATTCATCTATTGTATTCATCTTCTACTTTTAGCAATCAATAAAGGGATCCCTTTTCCATTACTTTTTTGGCTCTTTTGCTTCATCAATCATTAATTATGTATTTGTTTCTTAGTTTTTAGTTTCCATTGTATGTGCATTGTATTAACCATTTACAAGCTTTGTTTACTAATGTTTGTCCACTAACAAAAACTAATTATATATGTGATTTATTTGCAAGGAACAACCAACTGCTAAGAAGGTGTCTTTTGGTACCCCATTGCTACAAAAACACTACTACATATTTGGCGACTCCAACGGTCTTTTTTTTACTCTAGCAATTGTTTTTGCAATACCTCCTCTTTGCATTATCACTGCTTGGTGAGTTCATCATCTCTAGAATTTTTTGCAAGACCTTCTAGACCTATCATTGGCTGAAAAGTTTTATTGTTCAATCTTTTTTGCTATTTTCCCGGTTTAAAAAGAGCACAAAAAACCATTGTAATTTTCCTTTCCTGGGTGATTGGCAGCCTTTAATAAATTGCCTTCACCTTTGCAAATTTTTTCTAGTTAGTTCAGATTGCATAGTTGCTTTACTAACCACTATTAGTAGAGTAATTATATTATCTTTGCTTTTTATTTTCATTTTTCACATAGCTCAATTAGGGGAAAAGTAAGTGGCCACATTCCACATATCTTTTTCAACTTATTTTTCTATTTTTCAAAACCCACATAGCTTAATTAGTAAAGGATTAAGTGGCCCATTATCCAAAAATCTTGTTACTAACCAAAGCAAGTTTATTTCACTATTTTTTGGAACTAGGACCATGTGTTACTATAGAAAGTAAGTAATATCTACTTCTCTTGCGTCTTTTAGGTGAACCTAGCATTGCCTATGAAAAATTTCTTAAAGAACTTGAGTTTTCCATCTCCCTTTAGGCACACATAGTGTAATAGGAAAAGAGTAAGTGGCCCATTATCCACACATTATTTATTTTTCATGCAAGGAACAATCCAAATATAGTGTAATTAGAGGGTATTGTAAAGGATCACTGAATATCCACATATTATCACACTTTGTATGTTCATGTTTCCACTTGTACACACATTACATGTCACACACTAAGTTGTTATAAGCTTTGTACAAGAGGGCATCTAGTTTCCGGATATTTTTGTACTTAGTTTATTTTTGCTTATATTCTCACACCCTAAGTGAAGAAAGACTCCTAAAATCAACCATAACTTGAACCAACTAAATTTATCCACAGGGGCCACAAAATAATTTATAGTTCAAGTTAGCACCATCGGGAATAGGAATCCCATAAGACGTTGTGGTCATGTTACATCTTTGAAACATAGAAGTTTAATTTTAGGGTGCTTAAAATCCTTCATCATCCCACGAAAAAGACTACCCAAGCACGTCAAAGACCTGATTCAGAGGGGGTTCACAATGTGGTACTTTTTGCTGCTACCTGACCCGACTAGTGCTCAATACTGGTAACTGACTACCAAGAAGCTAAAGACTCAATTGCTCTCATGGGAAGAAGATATATTAGTGGCCAAAATTAGAGAATCCTTTCCCTATAGGTGGAGGTGTGGGTAGCACCAAAGCCTTCTCTATTACCTTCGTTGATTCTTCAGTTGTTTGAAAGTGTCGCTTGTTCTTTCAGGACATTTCCCTAGTACCAATCAGAAGATATCTCTGCAAGGCCCAGTTACTTTGAGAGTGGAAAGGACAAATAGTTCATCATAGGATGTTTTATCATACGCAAAAACAAGTGAAAACCATTTTTTGTTTGATTAATCACATAGCATAAGTGAAATCGAAAGTAATCGTTTTATTTTTTGCTTGGTTTTATGTATGCGATTTACTTTCTTTGATGCTTATCTCCTTCCATCATCACACAAAGTGCCACACACTCTACTTAACACCATAGGTTACCCCATGGCTCCCTGTCACTCTAGATGTTTCCAAAACCTCCCCCCATTACTGAGAGGCGTGCCAATTCTCTCATCATTTATGTGTAGAATACACCACACAACCACGGTTATAGGATCTTCCTTTATCAGTGAAACTTTGAGTGGGACCCCTCCTCGTCAAAGCACTCCTTTCACTACCCCTCAAGGGACTCCACACGTTACCCCTCATGCTACCCCTCAAGGGATCCCACACAAATCCCCTCTGGGAGTCCACGTGGTGCTCACCAGAGTAATCATCCTCATCATGGAACCCCTTTACATATAATTGTTCAAAACTTTTTTTTTTTATGGAAAACAACTTTCAATTCCTATTTGTATCTTCCTTAAATATCCTTGATTTAATCCATTTAGCCAATGACCCTATTGCACACAGACATAATTGGCCACCCATGCCAACCAAGCTACCTTCGTATGTTCCATAATTCGAAGTGAAACAAGGAGAAGATTTAGGAAACCATGTTATGACCTTTCACCTTTGGTGTTCATCCAACAATATCACAAAATATACTATTCACCTGTGACTGTTTCAATGCACCCTCACAAGGCCCACAGTAAAATGGTACATAGACCAACCCTCTAGGTCACATGGGAACTTTGGTTCCCTGGCCACAATATTCCTTTTGTTCTTTCAACTCCCAATTCGCCAAGACCCATGACTGGAACTCCTAACCCATTTCAAATGAACATCTGCTACACATATATCATACCACATCCATGAGTGGTGAAAACATTGTAGATTGTGAAAATCTCATTTGGAGGCCAAACTCCTCCTCCACCTATTTTTAATATCTCTCATCATAAATCTCAAAATATGTGACAAATTCCTCCCCACAAAGATAGGAAGAGGTTATTGTCAAAGCTTAGCAATTAGATTTCATATACACGCAATATGGATACCTCTACCATGTCCTCCTAGACACACCCCAACTGCAAACTTTTAAACCTAAGTTACCTAACACATCTAGTGTTGCAGACGGGTTAATTGGGACCATAGCCCAAAATCAATCAGGAAACACCTTCCAGTACTTTGGAAATACATATAGTGGCCAACCATTTGGTGCCATGCTTGCATCAACTCCATCACAAAACATAGTATATTATCCTGGTCAACCTACCCCTTTAGAAAACCCCGTTATGTAGGTTGGCCCATACCCTCCCACACAGGGTAGCCAATAGCCCCCCACACAGGGTATCTAATATCCTCCCACATAGGGAATTACATATCCCCTTAAGACCGCGGAAGAATTTTCCACTTACCAAATCACATATGTTAACCAAGGACAGGGGAGCCAATATTTCCCTTTTCTACCACCTCAATAGAATAACCCACCAGCACAAAATAATGAAGGGGTTAATTTTGTGCAACCTTCTCTCCCTCAACAGTAGCAATCATTTGAATAGCTAAACACTACCAATCCACCCAATATTTGTAAGAAAAAAGGAAAGAACAAGCTAAAGGTATAGCTTGGACAGGGGGGAAACAATTAGCAACAACCCTTGTGGGCACTAGCTGGGGGAAACGCCAACTGGAACCCAAACTATGGATAGACCAATAATAACCCATAAATGCAAAATAAGAACCCTAGTCTATGGACTAATCGTGTGTGTGCCATCTGCAGGGAATAAGACCATTACACCCATCATTTCCCTCAACTCCCTGAGTTGGAGAGGATGAAAGACACTTGCAGGCCAAGGGGAACAAAACCAACAAACTGCAGTAATTAAGAATACTTTCTCCATCAAGGGGTGGTAAATGCTTAGCAGGAACCCTCCCAATAACATTATCATAGTCCTCTTGGAGTAAGTTCCTAGAATACCTCATGTTGCGACATTTATATGGCAGGGGAAGAGGTTATCCTACAAACACAAAGCTGATATTACAGAACTCCAACAGAAACCAACCTTTCCATCTAAACCATTGCAGCACCTTTAGCACCATTGATAATCCCTCGACACCCCATAAAACCCATCCCAAAGATGATCAAAGCACCTTTATGGAAAACTAGACATAACTCAAAGGTTTCTCACAACTACAGCATAGTTGATGACTTAGCTTAATCTCCTTCATTTATGTCAGTATCGAAATTCTTGAAAACATGCCCAACCTAATGGAAAGACTTACTTTCTACATTAGGAGCAATCAACCTTGCCAATTCTCATTTAATGGATTTTGAATTGGATAAATCTACCCCATATCTTCCATCAATTGTCGCCTTCCAAACTTCGGTCTCAATCCATAATATCACCATCCATTGTTGCATAGACTATGAGGGAGAATCCACATGTATTCTATCCAAAACCATTTGGAAAAAACTTGGATCTCCCAAACTTAAACCATCTGACATCACTCTCAGAGCATATGACAGACACCCTTTTGTTCCCATAGGCTTATACCAAGATGTTCTAGTACAACTTGCCAGTAAAATGGTGCTCATTGACATAAAATTCTTGGATGCACAGTTGGATTAAAATATCCTTCTTGGCCGAAGTTAGATGTATGCAACGGCTGAGTGGCATCTTCCATATTCAGGATAATTATGTTCTCTCATGACGGGAAAATTGTTATAGTTAACCAACTCACATACTATGAGAAGAAGACATTAACTTCCCCTAATGGTGTGCTACCTTTCATCAGATATTCTCCTTAGTTGATCACAACCTACACTGAATTCATATCTGGATAATTTAAACCATCAATTCTACTCGGTACAAACCCTAGAGACCCACATTTGTTGGAGGATAGTTCTACAGCCACAAGAGTCCCGGTGTGTGTTGTAGTGTTTTCTTCTCAAATATGTACGAAAAGAATCCGCTTAATATTTTGGATGAAAAACAATCTCAACAATATAAATGGTTGCTAAACATTGTAGATCTGCAACAACTGATAGAAACAAAACCTACCAAAATTTTGATCTATGCCACCATCATAGTTTAACAGCAAAAAGAAATAGTAATAACTCCAATCATCCAATGGAAACCAGACATACAAATAATAGTTTTTATTATAACACATGTGAATGGAACAAATAAATGTTACCAGTCCCCCTCTATGGGATGGGTTCTTGGCTATCCTCAAACGTCTTCAACTTGTGTACAGTCTCTCTCCTCTATAATGTGTAAACCCAGCAAAAATATGGTGCGCAGCAATGAAAATAATCAAGAGTGAATAATGAATGAAAAACCCTTATACTTCTAACAAAATATTGAGTTATCCTCTAATAATGAGTAATAATAAAATATTATTAACCCCATTCTTGGAATAACCGCTTGGAATATTATTATATTTGGTTAGGAGGGAAAAAGTATTTAAACTGTTATTTAGAAATAATAAATAAATAAATTATTTATCTATCATCTCAAGGAATTGGTTAAGGAATAATAAATAAATAAGGATTTATTTAATTGTTCCTAAGGGATTTAGTCAAATTTGACAAAGAATAATAATTAATTAATTATTCTTAGAGAAAAATGAGATAATTAATGATTTATCTGTTTATTTTTCATAATTGTGTCAAATATGACAAGGAATAATAATTGAAAAATGATTTAATTAACTATTCCTAGAAGAAAATCAAATAAATAGTGATTTATTTCATTATTCTTCATGGGTTTAATTATAAATTACTTAACAAAGGTGGTTTATTAAGTAATTTCTCACAATGAAAGAAATTTTACTATGGTAAAATTGGCTTTACATGGTGTACTTCGATCCATCTAGTAAGTTAGGCTAGATGATAAATTTTTTGGTGATAACAGATTTCCCCCAGCGTACGAATGTTAGGATAAAAATGTATGACCAAAGTACGTTGTAAAGACATAATCACTAGAAAACAAAGTGGAGTCAAAGAGAGAAAGAGAGACCATTAAAGCTGAAGCGAAAGAGGATAGGGAAAGAGGGGACGAGACCAATGCAAGTTTCCTTTTATGTTGTGGTATCGGACCTTAATGAGGCAGGGGAGGCATACCCATACCCACCAAGATAACTTAGTACAAAAATAATGGTGCGCCCAGAAACATAAAACTGAGCAATGAAGTACATGTTGAATGGTGTATGACATGCTGGCATAGCAGAGCCATAAAATAATACGATGTATCCCATATACATAATGCACCTAGAAAAACATGATTTATAACTAAATATAATAATATCTTAGGACATGAGATATAAGGACCCTTCTCTCAAAAATGGGTGGGAGGGAGGGTAGAACAACTAGAGAAGCCATGTTGAATAAGGAAGGGCTCTGCAAAACTGGATGGAGCATTTGAAGGAGACGTGCATGCTATGGACACTATGATCAGTAGGAACTGACCCCATCAACTCTGTGGAATTGCATCCAATGTTGTAGCATAATAGGAATGCATACGGGCACGTGGGGGGCTACCTGAAGGTCCACCCCTTCATGAGGTCTGAAACTTCTCACACACACCTAGGAATCACTGTTACAATCTACTGCATCACTAGACCATCAAGTGTATGGATCACAAACATGAAACGACCAAGTCAAAGAAAAATGATGAGTCTCTTTGATTGATCTGGGGTACCAAACAAGAATGGAAGCTGGAATCAAGATATACCTCCCTCTAAGTCATTCTTCTGGAATAAATAAGCTGATGTCTATAGAATAGGGCCTGCGATAGATGAGAAAATGAGGATCCTAAATTAAGGCATGAGGTAAAATAGTAATGTGACTAATGGAATGACACCATGGATAATGGGAAAAGTGGTACTGAGGGATAAACAGACGACTTCCCTTTTCAGAGCATAAAGTGCATGGCTGACCTGGAAGCAACTGACTCAACTCCTGAGGGGATGGGGACAATGTGACTAGAGGCCAAAATAAGCAACACTGGATGAACGGTATGAAAATATGGATGGAATATTTTCACATGATAGAATGGGACGTGAAACAGACCCCATGGATGCAAGGGTGACTCATCGTGGATGCTCTAAACAAGGGTGACTCGATGACATTGCCACACAGAATAGGCCCCGTTGGGACCATGAAATCATGAGTAAATGATAGTAACTCATGAAAAAAATCGGCACGTGAGACGACAACTATAAAGAGGAGGTGGACCTCAAAGTACAAGTGTCGCTTTTGTTAGCTTCCTATACCAATAGGTTTCATTTTTCATGATTGACTGGGGAAGTGCCAAATATGTTCATCCTTTTTATGCTAAAAAGGTTCCATATGTTGATGAATCTTCACTATGTATAGGTGGTTAACTCTTGCCACAATTGATGATTAACCAGACAGCTTAATCCTGGCTAGATCATGTTTGAATTTCACTTGTCTTAGAATAGAGAATAAAGGTCTACACAAACAGTTCAAGCTTGGCAGGCAAGTAAAGGGTCTCAACAGCTTAATCTGAGCCCTGGAAGAAATAAGGGTAGACTTAGATAGGAGGGCAGCTAAAAGAAAAGAGAAGAATCAGGGTTTTCTAGTTCAAATGCACCCAATGAAAATGAAGAGAAAATGTTAGTATACTAGGTTGGGTAGGTAGTTTTGAGGGTACAAAGGCATGGTTTGTGAGCAATTTTCTCTTCTGTAATAAGTTTCTATCTCATAAAATCATAAGGTACCATGGCAAGGTGGCTACAAGACAAATGGAGCATGACTAATTCCCCTCCCCATTTTCCAAGAAACACTTACTAATATTCCCCCCAAAGGGCAATGAGATCTGCTCATTACCCTTAGTCCACTTCATCCCACGACAGAACTAAGTGAAAAGATCTTTTACCTAGGCAAAACAAGCCACATTTCTTGTGTAAAAAGTCTTTAATCCAACTTACTAAAGTTTCCTAAACTTCACCACTGGTCATCCTTTCAATCCCCCCTAGCCTAAGTTTTCACTCTGTAAAACTTAGCCTAAACCATACAAACCCATCCCCCACAATCATATTAACCTACTAACCTTACTATATAGCTCCTATGTACATTTGCCCCCTTTACTATGTATAAAAACACAAAAAACCCCAAAAAATAAATACCCCGACCCTTGGCTAACTATAGCCATATTTTAAATTTTTTTTAGGGAGTTATTGGTCCACCAGGGGCCAATAACAACCCTTCACATGCCCATCGGGACTTATATGGCCTTTTGCTAAATAAAATAGCTGAAATTCGCGTTTTTCCCCCAAAAAGCCCACTTTTCGAAAGTCCTCAAATACACTGAAAAACCTTACAAAATCACAAAAATTAAATCGGGCCCCCATTCCGCGCCCCCGCAACTTATCATTTGCCGTCAACCGTTGGATCGGGGCCCTCAGATCTGACGATCCGGGATAGTATCATGATGGCCCCAGCGTCCGGACAATATGTCCCGGGAAAATGGCGGTTTCGCCGCCATACCGAGGACACGCGTCACTCACCCGCGTGTATTGCGACCCCCCCGCTCAATACCGCTGCCACCCAAAAGAGGTGTAATAAAACTGCTTACCGCCCTCGCCCCTCGTCGCTGACGTCATCCAATGACGTCACAACCACGTCATCATCGCCACCTCAGCGCCAAATCATCTGCCACGTCACCTTCCGTACCCCCACTACGCGACAAAATTCTACGTCATCATAAAAAGCGCCAAAAAGCCAATTTTTGTTAAAAAAACCCGTGAAAACATTTGTTTTTTACCATTTTACTGTGTAAACTTTGTTGAGCCTTTGCATGCAAACGACGACGAGTTCACCTGCAAACATTCAGTCCGCCACCTCGACCACCTTAGCTCAGCGCCCCACTGTGCAAATCATCTCCCAATCAACCAACAACTCCAGTACACTGTGAAAACCAGGTATTTACCATTATCTTGTAAAAAACCCTGTGAATTTCGATTTTTCACCGTGAAAATTGCCTGGCAATCCTAGAAACTGGTTGAAATTTCACCCTGCTACTACACACAAGCCTGCCGGGACCATCTATGCACCAAAAAACCTGCACATTGCAAAACCTCGCTGCACAATTTGCCCAGCTAGCCGAGAAAGACAAGAACTCACCTAAATCTTGCTCACAAGCTCCCTGATTGACTTCCATTTGCACAATTGCCCACCGAAACTACTAGTTTGCCCATCTTTTGCTATACAAACTACCAATTCTGTCCCACTGAGCAAAATCCCTTCAATTTTAGCCGAGCTCAAGTCAATTTGTTCAGTAATTACTAAGGGAAAGGCCTTGAAACCATTGCTACTCCTCCCTTGCAATATAAATTCTTCAATCCTCACCCTTTTGCTTCAAATTCTGCCCACCAGAGTCTAAACAAAGCTCCAATTTGAAAAATTCTCTGAAAAAAGCCCCAGGGCCTCTATTTTTTCCCACTACTGCTGTAAAAATCCATATTTTACTCAAAGAAAACCTGAGAACTTATAAAAATGGCAGCCCCTTCTCCAGTGGCCCTCAATGTGGCCCCTCTCAATGCCCCACATAAAGAACTAGACTGGTTACCCCTAGCTGATAAGGATTTCCAAATTAATGATATAATGGCTAACGCATCTCATCTCCAGGCATTTTGTGAGATCAAGAACAGCCATAGAAACAAAACTGACATTTTTGGGATCTAGGAGTCCAATATTCCCATGTACTACCTTCCTTGTGTAAATGTTTTTCCTGAGCTCATTCACCAATGCCATGCAAATTATGAGCCCACTCAAAGGGTAGTGATGTCTCCTTGTGGGACAGTTCTATTCTATATCACCCCTGAATCAATAAATAAGATGTTGCATTTCAAACCAACTGAACCATTAACTCCTCTTACCATGGGATTTCTGCTTGACCAAGGTGGCAAATTGCCAAGTACAGAGATAACCAGAATTGGAAAAACATTTATGAAACCCAATTGTCAACCACAGGAACCTCCTCCATACCTGGACACTTGGTTCAATGAAGCAGGAAAGTTTATCATTGACATGATAGCCTACATCCTGGGATTCAAAACCGATGAATATGTAGATGAAACCATATTGGTCCTAATGTCCATTTTTTCTCCAGGACAACCCCCTGTTGTCAAGTATGACTATGCCACCTACATTGCTAATAAGATCCATGAACAATTTATGAGCATGGACAGAGAAGGAGTGTTTAGATACACATCATATATATACCATCTGTTGCTCTACTATCAGCCAGATAATTTTCAAGTTCCCCTCAGAAAATTTGATGTCAAGGGAGAGCCAAGGTCCGTTATCTTCTGGACCCCAGTCTTCCACCATGTCTACTTTTCTCCTTACACTTATTGTGAATTTATTGATCTATTCATATATCCAGCCACCTCTTTACTGATAACAAGTCCTCCAGAGAGGGTTTCTAGTGAAATGAAGAGAATTCTACAGCTCTCCAAGAGCTATAGCATAGGTGACTGGTAATTTTACTAGAATCACACTGTGATTCGGATTTATGGATGTCAGCTAAGCCCCTATAAATTTCCAAGATATGTGCCAATGCGCTTGTTTGCCCTGGAATACTTTAGACAATTCATCCAAGCAGATACAATCCATTTCTATGAGGCCAAGAAAAAGGTACAACTTAAGATAAGGAATCAATTGGGCCCTTTCACCTTCAACCAAAGGGAAGCCTGGCTAGACGCTGATGATATTTTAGAGCAGAAACTCAGACTAAAACAAAGCTTCTATTGGGCACCATATGACCCCAATCATTTTATAAGCTATAGGAAAGTCAAAAATAAACTGCCAGCATATGTTCACTCTCCAATCCCTGAAATCCAGTAATATGCCAATCAACAAGAGTGGATAGAGGGCACATTGTTTGAAGAGTTGACTGAGGAAGAGAGATTGGAAAAAGAAATGAAAGAGCTTGAGAAAACATTTGACCTGGAATATTTTGGACAGGTACCTTTCAAGCTGCCCCAACACATTGGAGGGGATACATCTTTTGCTGAGAGTTCAGAGCAAGCAGCATGAAAGGCTAACTCAGCAAGAAAGGGCAAGGAAGTGATGGATGCAGAACAACAGACCATGGCTGATCAGCCCTCTACAACACAAGAACAGGGTGAAGGACAAGCTCCCCCAACTCAAACCAAGGCATCTGAAGCCCCTATTCTACAGAATCCTCAAAATGAGGAAAAGAGCAGAAAGAGAGATAGAGAAGAGGATGCCCCTGCCAATGGACCATCAGAACAAACAGGGGATAAGAGGCAGAGGTTAAATCCATATTCAGAAGAAGAGTTTGTGGAAGACGCCACAAGCACCATGGGAGGGCAGGGAAGAACTGAGCAACAAGCATCTCCACTACCTGGCACCTCAGCTAGCTCATTCCAGCAAGAGCTAGAGAGGCAACATAGCGTGGAAGTTTCATCCACCAGACCTCAAAGCAAACAAAGCTTGGACATCACGAAGACTTTTACTGATATTAAAGCTGGAAATGATCCAATAAGGATGGAGCTTTATAATCAACTAATGAGGACAGCACCTACTAATCAACATAGGCTAATGGCTGTCTATGGTATTCAGGAGAAGAAAATGATCCTCAGTCACTTCAAGCCCAAGACACAGCAACCCCAGTCAGCTACTGACTATATAAGAACTAAGCTGGAAGTGCTCTCCAAGGATATTCATCCAATTGACCAGATTGAGTTACATAAACAAACTGGGGAGATGGTGTATGCCACCTTGGCTGATAAGGCATTGGTTGCTCACCAACTGAAAAATTCATTACATAATACCTCTGCCCAATTAGAATTGGAGAAGGCTTCTTCCTTGGCTAAGGACAATAGGATTAAGTCCTTAGAAGAAATCATCATCGAGCTAGGGCATAACCCTAAGGATGCAAAGGGGATAAAAGCGCTAAACAAGAAGAAGGAGGAGCACATTGCAGCCCTCAAAAGGCAACTAAAATTTCCAATAACAGTGCATCCACAAACTGCAGAGGTTGCATAGCAAAAGGAGGAAGAGGACATGGTAAGTCTGCTAATGAGAATCAATGAAAGATTGGCAGAAACAGAGCAAGCATTGGAGAAGGCCCTTAAAGAGAAGCAGGGAGAGTCCACCTCCCAGCCACCTGAAGCAGCTCCAACAAGTGCCACTGCTCCCCCCATAGGTACAGCAGCAGTCCCTCCTACCATCCCAGCATCAACAACAGGTACAGCAACTACAGATGCTACAGCAGCACCAACAAAAGAGCAAGAGACCAGCATGAAGATGGAAGAAATGATGAAAGCAGTGAAAGAGCTAGAGGCTCAAATGTCAGAGCTCAAAGAGAAAAGAAAAGTTAGCCAAATTGGAGGTGAGCTATGACAAGTCAAAGATGACAGTAGCAGGAAAAACTAGAGAAGTAAAGACCCTAGAAAACAAGGTCAAATCATTGGAAAAGGATCTCACCTTACGAAAATATCTAGCAGATATTAAGATGATTTTGTGGACCAAGATTGGCCAGTCTATTACTGACCAATGGAGGTCAATTGAGACAATCTATGAACCGATTGAGTTAATAGAAAGAGCACAAGAGAAAATCCAAAGGGCCAGGGCATAATTAGGAAATATGCCTGAGCAGGCTAATAGGCTCATCCATTTTTTGAATACTAATACAAAGGAACAGTTAGCAGCTTTAGAGATAACTGACAGGACAGGCACCATTTTGACAATAAAGAAGGTGCTAACCATGAGAGGTTTTATACAGACTTTGGAAAGGAAGTGTCAAGAGATGCAGATGGATATAGATGCCTTCACAGAAAAATTTACAAACTTGCAGCAGAGAGGTTTACCCAGTTTACTAACAAGCAATCAAAAATTGTTATCACATCAATAGTATGCTCACAAGGTAAACATGTATGTAACAAATCAAGCCACTGCATCATCCAGTAGTTCAGAGGACACGGGACCTCCTTCCGGACGGAGCTTGTATGACAAATTGGAAGGATTATTTTTTATAGAACATGAAATAAATCATCTTTTTGAAGTCAAGCCTACCTTTTACAGGTATACTGAGGCTGATGAAATACTGGTAAAGATACAAATACACCAATTACTCACAGAACACTGGTGGCAAAGGATGCTAGAAGTCTTGCCTAAATAATTTGGATCTTGCTGCCTTTTACACCTGGTCAAATAGCAGGACACGTGGCAGATATCAAGAAAGGAGCTCAAGCGAGGATCAGGACACATTAAAGATGGATCAAGAGAAGGTGAACAAATCAGGACAGCAACGCAGGAAGGAAAATCATGGACATAACTACCAGCTGAATTCCTGGGTAAAAGGTCTAAAAATATCTAATCAATTAAAGCAGCCAGCACAGCCTCAATAACTCCTACCTTTATTTCTGCATTCATTTCTCTAACAGAGTGGGTGAACTGAGTTATTGTTTCATATCTTATCCTCAAGATATTTTGTAAATCAATTTGTTATAAATACCTCCCCAAGGAATGTATTTGGGGTTGGTGATTCTCCCATTTGAACTGCATTGTAACCCAGATATTCATTAATACAAGGGGCGTTGAAATGCATTGTTGTTGGACCTTCTGAATGTGGATGTGATGATTCTAGACTCTGCTACAGAATTCCTGTGTCTTTCTTTGGCTCAATAAGTTACTCTAACTATGTTTTTATGTTTTCTTTGTTTTCAAATCTCATATATGTTTCATAATCTTAACAACAGGGAAAAAGAATAGCCCATAACTTGTTTAAATACACTCTGTGTTCAATTCCTGTTGTTATCTATGTTTTCTTCACACTTAGCATGAATAGAAATTCTTAAATGCTTCTGTTTCTGCTAATTCCTTCATTTTGAACATGGTCAAGGAATTCTTCACTGCTCCTTGAAAATATTCAAGCACCTTCCCTCTGCCACCAGGATAAAGGATTCTTGACTGCCCTTTACCCCCTGGCCTACATCCCATGAATCACTGACTTTTAATATTGTTCCAAACCGATTATCTTGCTCTGTAGTATTTCCTATCATCACATAAACACACTCAGCAGTCCATCTTCATAGACTCCATTTCCCAATGGAATTAACCCTATCATACCTACATCCTACCTCTGTTTGAAATAGCCATCCAAACCCATTTAAAAACAAACCTCTGCACATCATAACTAGCATAAAACTTCAAATAAACAAAGTTAAATCATATAGAGAGAGCCCTCTCTGGGTGCAGTTTGGCTAGAAATTGCATCTAAAAGATTGGATAGTGGTTACCTCAGCCGTATTCCCTTTTCTCAACAAGTTTTGGGGAACAACCTGAGTGTTAACAGCTTTATGAAGAAATTCGATTTTGAGAGGCAGCGAAGTGACCCTTCTTGGAAAAGTGAATTCCTAGTGAAGTATCAAATCATCAAAAACTGAGAAAGACCCATTATAAAACTCAATGAGATATTTTTAACAGTTTGTCAAACTAATCTACGTTTGATCGCAATGGGTGACAGAAAAAACATGTTTTTCTATAAAAGGACGCTTTCCCTCCAATTTGAATTCATTTGCTAAGTGAGTTGTGGTGAATTTAGAGAGGAGGAAAAGGCCCTAAATCTTATGGATATCATAGCAGACAAACCAACCATCTGAATCAGGATCTACGACTTTCAGGCAAGTGGCCTTACTTGTCTAAAGATGGGCTTAATACTTCTTGAAACGATGGTTCCTAGTGAATAATTAAGGGAAGAGGAAAACGAGAATGAACTACTAGAGGAGGTCTAGAATCATTCTCACCCACTAAGTCAAACATGGGGACTACGTGGACATAGAGTAGAATATTTGAAGATATGGTATCAAACGTCTACGATATGCTATGTTCATATGGTTTGCCGGAGAGGCCAGTAGGAAAAACTATCCAAGGAATGGGAGGATAATCGACCATACCTAGATCCAATGGGATCTAGGCCGAGACTTATGTTAATCAATTGAGAAGATGGCCAGGGAAAAACCATCATGCCCCCAAGCATGGGATACTGCCGGCAAACATGTGTGATGGAAGGGACTGATCTGGTATGCAAAGGTGGGAATGATGACCCCTAGCAAGAGGAGTTTTTGGAGAACCATTGTGTTCCGAGTGCTCAAAAAAGGATTCAAACATCTTGACCCAACTTGGCACGAGATCCTTTGAAGGATGATAAGGAGATGTAGGGGCCCATATGCCCCCTAGTATGTTATGGGCATACTAGATGTATTTAGAGTTATGGGCTCAAAACACTTATATGTTTTATGTGTATATAGTATGATTATGCATTTTTAGATGACAATGATGGTTCATCGTGTGTTGTATTTATGGTTGTCTTTTGTGATATACATGTGATAAATGCTAATCTAGAATGTTATTTGCAATGGTATCTACATAGTTATTTTGTGCTCTAGGAACATGATTGAAAGTAATGGTTTCAAATTAACATACCAACGGCGTAACTCAGATATTTTCTAAATAGGACTTGGTTATGCACATGATACACACCATTCAATTGCATGACAATTAGAAAGGAATCTAAACAAAAATGAAGATGAAGGATGCGATGAGCAAGGGAATCGACTAACTAACCTATCATTGCATCATATTCGGCCTAGTTATTGGTGGAATATCCAATGCACATGTCGTTCGAAGGGACTAATGTATGTAAGGAGGTAAAAATGGCCCAGGTTGCCGAGGCTAGATTCCCAGAGAAGAGACTCACTCTGTTGGCATGACTGATATACGGTGTGGATGATGGATCCATCTAAAAGGTACAAAAGACAATTGATGAGATGATGCAACCTACCGAACTTCATGGCAGAAATAAAGACACGTAAATCAAAGGGATATGCTATGAGTGACATTTCTTGAGGTAGAGTGCACTGGGAGAATTGGGAAGGAAGTGGCCGTCAGAATCCTCCAAAAATATGCCCCCTTGCCTAAGTGCAAGGATAATCAAGGGTAGACATAGCTTCCATGATGTCCTCATCAGAATGGAAGATGGGTGGATGGGAGGAAGATTGACTACATGATACGGCGGCGATAGATGATACATCAACCTGAGAGAGAAGGTTCACATAAGCATCATCTAGAATGGTATATGACGAGTTGGTAGATGGGGGATCTACAGATGTTGAGACCTGGGATTCTATCGAAAGAGGTTTGATAGAAGCACACGCAGAAACCTCATAAATGTTTTCCTGTGAGGAACTCAAGTATGATGACAAGTAAAGGATATGGCATGTGGTGTCTGTCATCTCGACATTGAGGGGAGGGATCACGATGGTGGGACCAGAGTCCCCTTGTTTTGGTTGACTAAGGGTACCTGAATCCATGGGTAGAGGAGTAGGGGTTCCACTACGAGTGGCCTCGTATTCGCTCAAGGCAATCGCAAAATTCATCAAGACGAGGGAAATAATGGGAATAGTGACCATGATGATCGCACAAGGCACAAGGGTGATTTGTGCATAACGTTATGAGTTTCTTGGGTGGACCTAGCAAGTTAACATGGACTTCAAGGATATTTGACTCAGGGAACATTTCATGAACCAAATGTTTGAGTTGAGGAACCTCAGGACAATTATTGGTGGCATGGCCAATAACTTTACACAAAGTGCATGGAGGTGACAGATTTGGGGCCTTTGGGGTTGGAGGAGCTTCGGGAGCCTTTTCCTTAGGTTCTTTCCTCTTAGCTTTTCCCCCTGTCCAGATGCTTTTTCAATAGGAGTGGGTTCATAATGGGGTTGTGATGGAACTGAACTAGCGGCAGGGACTACAGGGACCGGTTGAACCGGGGTCAAAGCATGATAAGCTCTTAGCTGACTAAGAGGAATGATTGCAAGGGGATTGGCGTACCATACTAGGATCCCCAAAGTCATGTTAGGAAGGACCAGCAAAGCCATGATAAGGACAGAAAATACTCCCGGAGGGGGGAATAAGAAAGGTATTTGATCTGCATGGTAATGTCCTGACGGAATAGCCCCAGGATGGATGAGACCTGGAGGACCAGTTCGTGGTGGAAACATAGGAGAGACACCCACCAACGGAGGAGGTCCTGGGGGGATGGATCCAAAGGGCTCAGCTGGGATGGCAATAGCAAGGTGCTGAGGAGCTTGTTGTTGATCCAATGTACCAGATTGCTTGAGAACAGCCCATGAAAACATTCATAGAAGACTGATTATCCGACATTGACGAGATAATGGACTCAGGGGAGGTCAAGGATGTCATATCGTAGTAATTCAACTGTTCGATGGTAACAATATTTCCTTCATGGGGGAAGCACATCTTGCAGAAAATCGTAGAAATGACAACTGACATGGAATATGTGTAACTATGGCCTAAGAGAATGTTATAATCCAAAGGGGAATCAATAACCTCAATGTCGACATGAATGGTCTTGCCCGCAAGGGTTACTAATAGTTGCGGTACATGCCAAGAGGCTAGGAGGAGTGTCTATCCCAAGCACGCAAAGTGATGGTGGAGGGGGACAACTCAGTTGACTTAAGTTGTTTCCAAATGGCAGCGAACATCACATAGGTGGATGCACCCTTGTCAATAATGCATCGGGAGATGATAGATTACGGACATGAAATAGTATCTGGAAAGCAACAGATGAAGGCAATGGGGGATTTTCTAATGTATCAACAAGGAAGACAATCAAACGATCATCATAAGGATCTACTGCACCCAAGGAAATTAGTAGAGCTTTCTTTTGAGATGGACACGATTGGAGTACTTCCAACGTCTACATGGTAGTAAGTGATTGCGCCAAGTCATAGACTATATTATATGTATGGGAAGCTCGGTTAGAAGTCATGTTATGGTGTAATGGTCCCTTTGGGATATTGGGAATGGACTTGACTTTAGGTTGAGGAATCTATAATGGACCATTTGGTGTCGTAAGATGCTCAGCAAATGCTTTGGTTTTGGACTCAATGGCAGACGAAGTCGATGGATTTTCATATTGATGTGACTAAGTTTGAAGATTGATATCGGAGGAATTAACCTCATCAAAATTCATCATAAGGATCTGGTAGTCACCAAGACTAGAAGTTTGGGGGGATGGGCTACTTGACTAGCTGAGGTTGAGTAGCGACAAATCCTTGCTAAGGGAAAGGATTTGTAAGCATTTTCTTTCAGATGGCGAAGGATTCTGAGGCGATTGTTGACCTCTACAAGCTACTTGAGCTTCCCACATTTGGCGCATCTGGGGTAAGAGAGGACACTCATGTGTATAATGGCCATGTACAACACAACATGCACAAGGCTTGTTCATACGAATAACCTTGTTCTGCTTGAGCTGACTGCCCTATTGTTGGTTGTTGGTGTTAGGCTAGTTCCCCTAGGGTTCACTAGGTCCATTACCCTGGTTACCCTTATTTCCTTTCCCTTATTATTTTTCTTCGAATTCTGGGGATTGGTCACACTCTGTTGTGAAAACACTTGCCCTGAGGGGGTGGTGGCTGTAGGGGCTAAGGATGCATGGGAGGTTGTGCCGCTAATGCTTAAGGGATTGGAGGGCTCAATTGTGCATAAGGAGGAGCAACAATTTGGTAGACAGGTTGGGGCCCTGAAAACATGTTTCTAGCAGAAGGGGCATGAGTGTTAGAGGAAATGGTGCCCCCTTGCAAATACCCATAACTTTGCTGAGTATATGACAAAGGGTGTGAAATGGTTCCAATGATACCATCGGCAGCGTGAGATGCCCCTGGTGCATTGGCACTTCCAGGACGAGGGAGGTCTGGAACAATAGTATAGACATAACTAGATTGCGCATAAATGAAGTCATATCTTAGAGCGGTTTGGAGAGCTTCTTCCTCGGTTTGAGGGAAATGGGACACAACATCTTTTCTAATGGCTACTAAAAGGCTCTTAAGAAACCAATCTAGATAGACATGGTCTTTGAAGGGTGGGGCATGGCATGTGCTCCTACTTCGACACCACTCTTGAATGTGGTCGAAAAGGTGAGTGCCGGAGGACTGATGGAATGAGGTCAATAGCTCTGTACCAATGTCGTACCAGAGAGGTAACTAGCAATATGAGAGGAACTATTTAGCAATCGTCCCGAAAAGGGAATGAGATGTGGAGGGCTGGTCTACATACCATTTTACAGCATCTCCAATGAGAAAACATTGGAATAGTCGAAGACAAATGGAGTTATCAGTAATGGATTTGGACGAACACCCCATGTGTATGAATCGGACATGGTTGGTAGGATCCTCTCAATCATTACCCTAAAACTTTGGGATGTCTGAGGGAAGCTTCATCAGCATAGAATGCAAACCAGCATCGTGGTGTATGGGTTCATTTATCAACTGGCTAAAATCTGATAAACTTAACCTAGCCATAAAGGGGAGCATAGGGGCTGTCGAAATGGTTCCTGAGACTATTCCGCTTGATGTGACCAATGGGATAGAACCGGATCAAACACCAGGTTGGGTTCCTGAACTAGCTTTGGGTCCAGACATAGTGATAATATGTGATGAAGGAGGCTTAGAATCAGATGAGGAATCGGATGAACCGAGAGAAGAGTCTGTATGGGGACTTGGAGGTCTATGAACTCGAACTCGATGGGGAGGGTAATATTCCCAAGTGGAAATTAGGGGTGAAGGCCTAATAGTCTCTGTGATAAACACCTTGGTGGTGCAATGGTGGAAAGACACACGTGACACGGAAATGATGAAGGGAGATCAACAATATGCCTTTGTCTCAATGAGGGGAGATAAATTTATTATGTTAATTCTTGGCTTGGTAGTGTAAACCAAGCACCCTTCGCTTAAGGTGTGCTTGTGTGTGCAAGTTTATTTATTGAATAAGCTTGGATTGTGTTTGTAAAAAAGAAAAAATATTGTTGAAAATAAATTGAAATTAACAACAGAAAATGAACAGCAAAATAATTAATTAAACCCCACCCCAACTGGGTTTACAAACATTCTACTAGTTGGTGGCTAAATCGATGGAAAACACACTGAAAAGGTCAAGAGACCTAATTTTCAGTGTGATTGGGATCAAGTGACACTAGGCTGCTAGAAAGTCATGCAGCAACAGAAAAAACCAGAGATGAATATCACTGCAAAAATATAGGGAGATGGGTGTAATACCTAGGGAAACTGATGGGACCCTAAGGCCAATGACCAAACAATTTTTAATATGAAAATATGGATGGTGACAACCTATCTTTATAGATCTGAAATAGAAGGGTACATATTTGGAAAATATGGCTGAAAGTGTTGCGTAAACTCAAACTACTTACTCAACTAAACTCTTCCTATAAAGGTGGAAGTGTACTAGAAGCCTTAGGGGGCTAAATTTCACTTTGACGAGTAAATCAGAATAGATCAAGGCCTAAATGGGATGAGATAGAGGTCAAACAACCCAGCAGACAGTTCTCGGCAAAACCCAGAAACATATCTAATAAAAACCCGAAAACCCTAAAATCGTAGGTACTAACCTGTTTTCAGGTGGGATCGCACTTTTTGGGCTGAAAAGTAAACTCTAGACTCCATATTGCACTTTTTTGGCTAAAAACTACAATTTATGCTCCATGATTCTCGGTCGGAAAAAATTGTTGTCTTTGCCGCCGCTAGTTCCTGTGACCTATGGAAAAGACCAAAAAACTTGCGGAATTCAGGATTTTAACAGATCTAGGGTTAAAATGCTAGGAAACATTAAGAGACTAAAAAAAGAAGAAACCCTAAGCTGAAAACTGAAGGTCACCCAGGTTTATGGATCTGAAGTATAAAAACAGTGGAGTCACCAATTTTGTTGTAGTGTTTTCTTCTCAAAGATGTATGAAAAGAATCCACTTAAGATTGTGGATGACAAACAATCTCAACAATATAAATGGTTGTTGAACATTGTAGATCTGTAGCAACTGATAGAAACAAAACCTGCCAAAATTCTAATCTATGCCACAATCATAGTTAAACAGCAAAAAGAAATAGTAATAACTCCAATCATCCAATGGAAGCCAGATATACAAAGAATAGTTTTTATTATAACACCTGTGAAGGGAACAAATAAATGTTACCAATCCCCCTTTATGGGATGGGTTCTTGACTATCCTCAAATGTCTTTAGCTTGTGTAGAGTCTCTCTCCTCTATAATGTGTAAACCCAACAAAAACATAGTGTGCAACAATGAAAATAATCAGAGTTACAACAGTGAGTGCAACAATGAAAATAATCAAAAGTGAATAATGAATGGAAAACCCTTCTATTTATAACAAAATATTGAGTTATCCTTGAATAATGAGTAATAATAAAATATTATTAACCATTCTTGGAATAACCACTTGGAATATTTTATTATATTTGGTTAGGAGGGAAAAAGTATTTAAACTTTTATTTAGAACCAATGAATAAATAAATGATTTATTTATTTATTTATTTATCATCTCAAGGAATTGGTTAAGGAATAATAAATAAATAAGGATTTATTTAATTATTCCTAAGGGATTTAGTTAAATTTGACAAAGCATAATAATTAATTAGTGATTAATTAATTATTCTTAGAGAAAAATAAGATAAGTAATGCTTTATCTATTTATTTTTCATAATTGGGTCAAATGTGACAAGGAATAATAATTGAACAATGGATTAATTAATTATTCCTAGAAGAAAATCAAATAAATAGTGATTTATTTAATTATTCTTTGTGGGTTTAGTTATAAATTACTTAAAAAAGGTGGTTTATTAAGTAATTTCTCACAGTGAAAGCAATTTTACTATGGTAAAATTGGTTTTACGTACTGTACTTTGATCCATCTAGTAAATTAGGCTAGATGATCAATTTTTTGGTGATAATAGTGTGCATGATGAATTCATCGTGACACCCCTCAAGAACATGAACCAATTCCAGATATCAACAATGTTTCAGTTGTTGATTCTACATTCCTACCATATGTTATCACCCAAACACCCTTCTTATACCCTCCACCTAGTTGCATGGCAACACTCATGTTGACAAATATGATTCTCGTGATATCGGTCTAGTATCTGGCCCCTCAGGCCATGTTGACAAACTCATGTATTACCTTGACATGCATCATTCTTGTTGCCCCTCCTCAAGATAGAACCCCTCAATTAGCAATGCATGTGTTGACACTAGCTAGTGCCAGCAAAAGGGATAAGAAAAAAGGCAAGCTGGAAGCTTCAAACACTTCCTCCTCTAAGGTACCTCCACCCTATGTTTTGTGTGAAGTAGTTGGGCACCATACCAGTATTTTCCCTGAGTTAGATGATTCAAAAGCTCTTTTGCATACCCTAAAAATGCTAGTGAACTCACCTCCACCTACTAGAGAAAATGCCACACCAACACATAATAAGGCATTGTGCACCAACCATGCATGCGCTATATGCACGGAGTATGGGAATTACACTCATCATTGCCCCAAATTCCCTCGATATTGAGATGCATTAAATTCCCTCGTCCAAGCTAATACCATGGCTCCATAAATTCTTACCATTGCAATGGTGGATGATGGATCCAAAACCATCTTTTATGTTTCTGGGGAAGAAGTTTCATGCTCATATTCCTCTCACTCCCATAGTCACCCAACCTCTCACCATACTAGGAGGTAACCAAAATTAGTGACACCTCAACTTGCCTCCTTATGTGCTTGATGCGATGAACCAAACCATCTTATTAACCAATTTCCCAACTTATGGGAATTTAGGAGGTATTACCCTACCCTTCACGTTATCCCTAGAAACATACCTAGGCATAGACGTCATAGTTGCCACATTTTTGCATGAAACCATCATACTTGGTGTTGCCCACACCTTCCCCGATTTCATGAAACATTGGATTTTATGCGTCGATTCATTTCTCAGAACTCGGCTTTAGTCCAAATAGATACCAAATCCCCATATAACACCACAATAGTGGGGGATGATGGATCCAAGACCATCTTATGTGTATTTGAGGAAAAAACACCACTTTTGATATAGCCAGGCACCCATCAACATGTTACCTCCCACCATCACGGTCAAGACCTAGAAGGAAGACAAAATAGCCTCATGCAGTATTGTCAAAATCACCCCACACTTGTGCCTTATGTGATAGACCCAACCATCTGGTAAATCAATGCCAGGAATTGAGAAAGGTTAGAATTGTCTTTCACTTGTTGGTCCATATTTTGTGAACTACTCATGCAAACTACACTAGACGATCATGCCATTGGTGTCACATCTGCTCTTAAGCACATCATATGCAGAATACCTTCCACATTTCTTAGCAGTAAGAGCAGCATTGAGGCAAACTAACGTTGGGGGAACACAACAAGCCAATACTAAGATTTGGAGGTGTTCGGAACCCAAGAATGCCCCACCTCATGAAACCAACCATGTGTCATCATCTTGCATTGTGGGAAATGTTGACATACATTGTACCATTTCTTATGTTAGCACCAGCATTGTGTGCGTTGTTTGTACCAACGACTCTCATAGTTCAGAGACATGTCCTTTGTTACGAACATTTGGACAGCTTAGAATTTGACATCCACAAGTTCACCATCCTTGAACACCCGCTTCTCATGCAAGAAGATGCATTGGCTCCTAGGACATCGACATTATCGAGAGAACCTACTCCCACTCACCATTAATTTCTAATTACAGATATTTTACCAACAAATAATGTTGACGATGCACAACATCACATACAATTCATTTCCTCTTCTGTAAGAACCATGATTCATGTTGTCTGCTCATCATTTTTTGGTGTCGAGACTGCTAAACCCACCACAACAATGGTACCATCAACAACTGTGCAGACCCATCCCATTTGCACATTGTCAACTTTGCTCGATTCTACAGAATCAACCATCAAATCGTTTTCTTTCTCGTCTTCCAGCAAATCTAAGCCTAAACTACTCCCTCATGACCTCATGTAACCCAGTTCAACATTAGATTATTTTTCACTCTGACGAAAATATTCTTAAGGCCATGACAGAGCCTGAGTGTGTGTGGGATGCCATGCATCCCCACTCTTTATTCGTACCTGAAAAATCCTTTGTGCCTATTGATGCGCCAAGCCACAATATTTGCATCATAGAGTCAAAGGATTTCCTGCCACCAGGACATGTAGATTGGTTTAAAAATCCCATCCCGACACCATTTGCATTCAAGGAAGGGAACACGTCAAATACTGTGAGGTCCCTATAACACTAGTGTAACCCCTTATTGTTATTAGTATAATCCCCTTATTATATTCTTGTGCCCATGCAGTCCCCATATTGTTATTATTGTGCCCCATAAAAGCCCACTATTGTTATTATTGTGCCCTTACATTATTATTTTTATGTCGGCTCTCATTATATTATGACCCCTTAGACTCTTATATATAGAAAGGAGGTCATGTCATTTGTATCATCCAAGAATTATTCCTTTGTGTAACGTAAAGGAGGTTTCCCCCTCAAAGAGGCTAAATTCTAAGGCATTGATCTATCTTTTCTATCTTTTTGTGAGCTCGTTTCATAACATTTGGTATCAGAGCTTTGGATTCTAGGTTTTGTCAACTTTGCTCGATTCTACAGAATCAACCATAAAATCATTTTCTTTCTTGTCTTCCAGCAAATCTAAGCCTAAACTACTCTCGCATGACCTCATGCAACCCAGTTCAACATTAGATTATTTTTCACTCTGACGAAAATATTCTTAAGGCCATGACGAAGCACGAGTGTGTGTGGGATGCCATGCATCCCCACTCTTTATTTGTACCTGAAAAAACCTTTGTGCCTATTGATGCACCAAGCCACGATATTTGCATCATAGAGTCAAAGGATTTCCTGCCACTAGGACATGTAGATTGGTTTAAAAATCCCATCCCGACACCATATGCATTCAAGGAAGGGAACACGTCAAATATTGTTAGGTCCCTATAACACTAGTGTAACCCCTTATTGTTATTAGTACAATCCCCTTATTATATTCTTGTGCCCATGTAGTCCCCATATTGTTATTATTGTGCCCCATAGAAGCCCACTATTGTTATTATTGTGCCCTTACATTATTATTGTAATGTCGACTCTCATTATATTATGACCCCTTAGACTCTTATATATATAAAGGAGGTCATGTCACTTGTATCATCCAAGAATTATTCCTTTGTGTAATGTAAAGGAGGTTTCCCCCTCGAAGAGGCTAAATGCTAAGGCATTGATCTATCTTTTCTATCTTTTTGTGAGCTCGTTTCATAACATTTGGTATCAGAGCTTTGGATTCTAGGGTTTTGTTGCTCCAAACAGTTCATCGTAGCATTTTCACTATAAATTTTTTTATGCGACATTTTAGAAGCTAAAAAAAATCCTATTTGAGATGAAATCTCGTTGAACCTTAGGACCGAATTTCAAATCTTGTCTCGCTATATTTTCTTAGATATGATCTGAGGAAGTTAGGGTTTTTGCAAGCTCCATAATTTCATCTCAAACAGGTCATCACGGAAATTTCACTATAATTGTTTTTCTATGAAGATTCGGACTCTAAAATTATCACCCATTTGAGCTATAATCTTGGTGAAGCATGGATCCAAATTTCATATCTTGCCTCACTATATTTTCAGAGATATAATCTGAGGAAGGTAGGGTTTTTGTAGACTCCCAAATTACATTCTAAATAGGTGACCTTGGGAAAATCGTCACAACTTTCTATCTGAGCATCAGATTGAAATTTCATAAGAAGTTACAGAAAGAGGACGGACTGTACTTTTCTATGTATTTTTCAAATCCGAAGATCGAAACAGTGACACATGGTATGTCATACACATTCGCTCTACTAAAACATTATATAATCAGATCATCTTAGGAGATTCGGCATAACTCTTCCTTGAAAAATCCAAACTTGATCAGACTTCTGGGGCTAGAAAGAGGACTCAGAGGGTTACTGCAAGACACAATTTTAGAACTTGGAGATTTGAAATTACAAAGTTACAATCATTTCAAGATCGAGCTCCTAAAATCAAGAAAAGGCGATATGAGGAATTTTGATGGCAAGGATCCCGTAAATTGGATATTACAGATGGAGCAATATTTTGATCTACATGAGGTGCAACTATTACAAAAGGTACGTATTGCATCTTCATATTTAGAACCGGATCAATTTTATGGTATAAAGGGCTTTGTTCTCGTAAACCACTTGTTACGTGGTCAATTCTCATAGAGGAAATGATATCACATTATGAGGATACAAAGAGAAACACCTTCTTTAGCCAATTGATAAATCTCAAGCAAAAGGGTTCAATGGCAGAGCATATTGAGGACTCTCAAAAATTGAATATAAGGGTAAATGATATTCCAGATAAGCAAAGGATTGATGTCTTCATAGGGACTTTAAAGGATAACATTCAACATGAGGTTCATCTTTGGGAACCTAATTCATTGGAAAAGACATTCAGGTTGGCAAGAAAAATTGAAACCGAAATTATGGAAACAAGGAATCCCACCACTCACGACTATAATTACGGAAGTGTTTTTTCTCCTAGCCTTCCACAACCTACAAGTTTTACACCACAAAAATTGGAAGAAAAAAGAGAAAAAGGGCGTTGTTACAATTGTGATAGAAAATACACTAAAGGTCATAAGTGTGTTGAGAAGAAATTATTTTACATATATTATGAAGAGGAGGAAAGAAAAGGATCAGAAACATCAAAAGAAGAGGATATACACCAGGAACCAACCCCAGATAAAGAAGAAATGAATCTGACCATATCTTGTAAAGCATTGGCAAGAATTACCACTCCTGAAACTCTCAAGATAGAAAGACATATCAAGAAGAAAAAGGCTCAAGAAGTGAAAGATCAGATCGAGAAAGAAGAAATTAATCTCACCATAACTTGTAATGCATTAGTTGGAATTACCACTCCTCAAAATATCAAGATAGAAGGATATATCAAGAAGAAACATGTTCAAGAAGTGAAAGATCACATTGAGAATCAAGAAATGAATCTGAGCATATTTTGTAATGCATTGGAAGAAATTACCACTCCTCAAACTCTCAAGATAGAACAACATATCAAGAAGAAAAAGATTCAAGCAATGAAATATCACATCGAGCATCAACGACAAGTTCGCCAACTTTTAAAGGATAACGCCACTTGGGTGCAGATTCAAATAAAACAACAGGCAGATCAAGATCGCAGTGAAATAGGTTTTGATGTAGGCAATTGGGTATTTTTACGGCTACATCTCAAGCAAGCTATTTAGGAAAAGGAAATGTTGGCAATACTACATGCACTTAAGAAATGGAGAACTTACATAATGGGAAGACACTTCAAGGTAAAAATGGATCATGATAGTCTTAAATACTTTATAGAACAAAGATTAGCTTTAGAAGAATAGAAAAATTGGGTCACAAATATGTTGGGTTATGACTTTGAAATCATCTACAAAAAAAGAAGCAAAATGTTGTTGAAGATGCACTCTCAAGAAAGAATGAGAATTTGGAAGCATTGTTTTGTGTTATTTCTATTATCTAACCAGATTGGATAAGCAAAGAAAGGGATGAATGGAAGAAGGATGAAGAAGTGTGGCCACTCATTCAAAAGTTGCAGAAGATCCTAGTTCAAACAATATTGCCATAATTTGACGAGGAAGGAAAAATCATATTGGAACCTGGAGCAATCACATAAACAACAACCCGACAGCTACGAAATCGATCAATTTCAAAGTATCTCATCAAGTGGAAGAACTTACCCACTGAAGATTCCACATGGGAGGACAAGAATTTTATACAGAAGCTTCAAGAACTACTCAAGCGTTGAGGAAAACACTTTTTGAAGGAGAGGGGCATGTTAGGTCCCTATACTACTAGTGTAACCCCTTATTGTTATTAGTACAATCCCCTTATTATATTTTTTTCCCATGTAGTCCCCATATTAATATTATTGTGCCCTTATATTATTATTGTTATGTCGGCTCTAATTATATTATAACCCCTTAAATCCCTATATATAGAAAGGAGGCCATGTCATTTGTATCATCCAAGAATTGTTCTATCTTTCTATCTTTTTGTGAGCTGGTTTCATAACAAATATCTTACCTACCATTAAGGTTGATATTTCAAACAAACCCAACATTTTCAAAGAGATCTCATTGGGGGGAACATGCTCCCTAGAAGAGGTAACCTCATACAAAGCCCTATTTCAATAATATAGGGATATATTCACATGGAATTACTCTCAGATTCCATGCATTAGCCCCACCATCTTGGAGCACCATATTGACACATGGCTTGATACTCACCCCGTTCTAAAAAAACAACGCCAACTCCAACCTTCTAAAGTTGAAGCGATCAAGCATGAAATTGATAAACTCCACAAAGTTGGTTTCATCTATCCTATCACTTACACTTCTTGGGTTTCCAACCATGTACCCGTCATGAAAAAACAAGGCACCATTTCCATTTGTACTAATTTTCAAGATCTGAACAAAGCATGTCCTAAGGACAATTACCCTACACCATTCATTGACCAAGTTATCGATTCTTGTGTTTTTCATGAAGTCATATCCTTCATGGACGCATTCTCTGGGTATAATCAGATTTGGATTCACCATACAAAGCAGTATACAACATCCTTCACAACCCCCTGGGGAACATTCGCTTACCGAGTCATGCCCGTTGGTCTTAAAAACGTTGGCTCCACCTTCCAGTGAGCCATGATTTATATATGCCATGATCTGGCTCATCTCATCCTTTCCTTTTTGGACAACCTTACCATATGATCCACAGAAGCACGTTGCTCATTTGGAGGACCTACACCTAGTCTTTCAAAGATGTCATCAATAAAACCTAAACTTGAATCCTCTCAAGTGTATATTCTACATCAATGTGGGAAGAATACTAGGATTCATTATTTCTCAGTAAGGTATTAGAGTCCACCCTCTCAAGATCCATTCCATCCAGGAAGTTCCCCCTCCTTAAAAAATTGAAGTAGTTACAAAGCATGCAGGGTAAGGCCAACTTCTTACACCACTTTGTACCTAATTACGCCACTTGTACGCATGGTTTCTTGTGCCTCCTTCATCAGTATATTCCCTCCCACTAGGATTATCAGGCACAAAAATCATTTGATGCCCTAAAATATGCATTATCTCAAGCTTCATTGATTATCCCCCCTGACCACAATAAGGACTACACTCTTTACCTATCAAAATCTGACATCGCAATTGTTGGGGTATTAGTTCAAGAAGGATCTAATAATAGAGATCAAGTAATATATCACATTAGCAAGAACATATTTGGTCCTTCCTTGAAGTATGAGTTAGCCAAAAATACTACCTTAGCCCTATTACACTCCATACAGAAGGTTCAAGATTACATCATCTTACAGACCACAACCATAATAGAAAATATCAATCCCATCAGATATTTTCTCACTTGTTATTTGATGAACCACAAATAGGCTCGATGGGTAGTTATTCTACAATAATTTTACCTATAATTTTCTTCCCTCAAGAGCAAGAAGGTTCTTATCCTCTTCAAGTTCATCACATATCTCGCTATAGATACCCAAGGGACCCTTGTTAATGATGCCTTCCCTGAAAAACACATGTTATTGTATCAACATATGACCCTTGGTACGGTGACATCCTCCTCTTTTTATGGACTTAAAAGTGTTACACAAAAATATCGTCACCTTGATTATTTGCAGTCGGTATGGGTCTATCACCACCTATACCAGCTTCCTAAGCAAGTCTCAAACCTCAGCTCTTCAAAACAAGCTTTAGAAATGAGAGAAAGACATCAAAAAAGCAATGTAACTCTGGTTCCGCACTTTCTCTCACTTTTGCCTATGGGCCCGCACCTTTTGTTCAGGATATCTACGTACTTATACGCTCTGTATGTAAAGGGGAGGGTGCGTACCCCTGTGAAAGTCAAAAAGGCGCAAGTTTACTTTAAAAAACTCACTATGGGTTAATTCTAGATGATTCTAGAAGGATTTTGACGTGGATTGTTCGCTCCAAGGTGGTTCATGCATCCCAAAGAGAAGGAGCTAATCCCTTGATAGGAGGAGCTATCCCTTTGAAGGAGGGCTTTATCCCTTTGAAGGAGGACCTAGTAACTTCCCTCCATTGCACTATAAATTAAGGCATTGGGTTAGTTGCTGGAGAATTTAGAAGCTGAACATTTTTGAGGTTAAATGCTTGAAATCAAGACTTCCTATTTGAGCTTAAGAGGAGAGATCACATACATTTTTGGCTTCATTGGGGAGTGAGTGAAGCTTGTCAAAGTAGAGGAGACTTCTTGTTGGACCCTGGGAGGAGCTTGTACAGAGTCAAGGCAAAGGTTGTTAAGTTCTTCTTCATTTGAATTAATACAATCAAGCTCATTTTTCTCAACAAGTATCTCATGTTATTTGTTTCATGGACTCCTTGACTTTCATGTTAAATATGTTTTATAATATTTGTTTTTCAGGTGCTATTTAATCGTTTGCCTTGTTTTTGTTTGCAGGTTCGCGACAAAGGAACTCATTTGTATCAAAGAAGCGAGGGCATCCCCAAACTTGCATTGGATATAAGGTAGGCCTTAAACACACTTGTTTGCCATTATTTATAAAAGCACATTTAGAGAAAGATAGTGTCTAGTTGGTTTGCTTGTCATTAGGTCTTCTTTAGATTCTAGGAAGGTCTATCTTGTCCGGAAGATCGACTCATTCTACGTGACACGTATGTTTGCTGCCAGACTCCACATTGGAAATGCTTGTCTAATTTCTTTATTCGCTTTTTTTTCTTTAGGAAGGAAATAAAATGTAATAGGTAGGAAAGCACAGTATTTGCTTAGTTTTTGCTTACTCAATGATTAAGGAAAAAGTAAATAAATGTTACAACAAGTTGTTACAAATGGACTGAAATATTTCAGATGAAAGAAATTACTCTGTGTATTGTATTTTCTCTTCTCATGTACTGAACCCCTCCAGAATGTATTACATTGGTTTTTATGTTGTGTTTAAACAGTTACTCAAACCGTTCTCGGCTACCATACAATTACTCTTTGTAGTTACATAGTCGATGATCATGCTGGGTTTTCTTGTGTTGTAGGATTTACAATATTATATTTTTGTCTATGAACAGACATCTATACGATGGACTAAGAAAATGACAAAACAATGTAACTGTTATGACACTATCCTAACTATATTGTTACTAATATTCCTTAACTAATAATAATAAAACAAACTAGTTTCTAGACACTATTTTATTCATTAAACGTAAATGAAATTAAAATTCTTTGAACATGTCCTTCTCGGCTAAGACCAACAACTGGTCATGATGCCCTTAGCTGGATGCTCCTGCATCAGGCTCCCGCGGTAAGAAAAATTCATGACTCTAGTTCATGAGCTTCTCGACTGAATAACCCCCCTTCTCTATCTGTCTAGCATTAAGCCACGAACTGTCCTTAATAGGACGATTCTTCCACTTGACCAAATATTGCAGATACTCTTTCCGCCAAGTTCACTTGGCCACCTGAGTGTCGAGGATCTTCTCGATCTCGAGGGGCTGAGCGTAAGGCATTTGTCTCATCTAAGTATCATTTCCCTCATGTCTGTCTTGTGTAGGTCGTGTGGTACTGTCTTCCTCTGGATTAGCAATGTATGGAAACAAGTCTGCCACATTAAAGATGGGCGAGATGCCTATTCCTAGTGGTAGCTGTAATTCATAAGCATTTGCTGAAAATTTCCAGAGAACTTTGTAGGGGCCTATCTTCTTGTACTTCAGCTTGTTATATGCACCTCTAGGATAATGTTCCTTGCGCAAATGCACTAGGACTTCATCCCCCACATTAAACTACACTCTTCTCCGTTTCAAATCTGCTCGCTACTTATATTTTTGACTGTTGTCCTACAACTTTATTTTCACTTGCTCATGGAGATTGTTCATCGCCTTGGTGAAATATTCCCTATAAACACTCTGTCTTTCCCACTGTCCTAGATCTCATAGTTCATTCACTTTGCGAGGATGCATGCCATATAAGATCTAAAAAGGACTGTAACCTGTGCTGCGATTGGGCGAGTCATTGTAAGCGAACTCCGCCTGGGCAAGTACTCGATATTGCATTCGTGAATTTTCAGCAATCAAACTTCATAGCAGGCTCCCCAGACTCCTGTTTACTACCTTTGTTTTCCTGTCAGTCTGCGGGTGATAAGCAGAGCTAAAACTTAACTGTGTGTCCATATTCTTCCACAAGGTGCACCAGAAGTGCCTTGTAAACTTCACATCCTTGTCACAGAGAATGGACTTAGGTAGACCGTGTAGCCTAACAATCTCTGTAAAGAACAAGTGGGCCACGTGAGTGGCATCGCTGGTTTTTCTGCAAGGGATGAAATGTGCCATCTTCAAAAATTGATCTACTACTACCATCACCGAATCATAACCTCGCTGTGTCCTTGGTAGACCCAAGATGAAGTCCAAGCTAACTGAGTCCCACAATCTGCTTGGAATGGGCAATGGCGTGTAGAGTCCCGTATTTTGACTGTGTCCTTTTTGCCAACTGACACACTTTACATCTGGTCACAAATCTCTGCACATCCCTTCGTATTTTTAGCCAATAATAAAAATGGTTGAGCTACTCTAATGTTTTGTCTATGCCAAAATGTCCAACTAGACCTCCACTATGCTTCTCCTGAATGATATCTCTCTCGTTGAGCAATTGGGGATGCATAACTGTCCCCCTATAAATAATAGCTTCTCCTGCAAATTATAGTCCAACCACAGACTATTGTTTCTCAGCAAAGGATTCTGACAGGCTTCATAAGCCTCTTTGAAATCTGTGTCAGTCTGATATAAGTCTTTCAAATGCTCAAAGCCCAGCACTTGTATCGTACTCTCCTACAGGAGTAAGGCTCTTCTGCTCAACGCATCTGCCACCTTGTTGGCCTACTTGCTAATGTGTTTCAACACAAAGGTGAAACTCTGCAAATATTCCACCCACTTATCATGCTTATGATTCAACTTGTGTTGCTACATCACATATTGCAGTGCAAAATTATCCTAGAATAAGACAAACTCATTCCTCAACAGATAGTGTCTCCAATGCTTCAGTACTTGGAAGACAACATAGAATTCCTTGTCGTAGGATGAATACTTCAGCCTACTTTCATTCAACTTCTCATTGAAAAATGCAACAGGTTTGTCTTCTTGGCTAAGTACAGCTCTAATGGCCATACCGCTTGCATCACAGCGAACCTGAAAAAGCTTTTTAAAATCTGGAAATCTCAGGATCAGTCTCTCTGTGATCTTCTTCTTCAGTAGCTGAAAACTCGTTTCTACTGCCTTGGTCCAACGAAAAGGCTGACTTGCCTTGTTTATAGTGTCCAACATAGGTGCGCAGATTTCACTGAAATTTCTTATAAATTTTCGGTAAAAACTTGCTCGCCCATGAAAACTATGTACCTCAAACAGACTTTTTGTGGATGGCCAGTTGGCAATTGCTGCAATCTTCTCTGGGTCCATCTTCAACTCATTCTCTACAATCATGAAACCCAAATAAACCAATTCCTTTTGCAGAAAAGTGCATTTTTTTAGATTTATCAACAGCTTATTCTGTTGCAATTTTTCCAGCATACTTTGAACATGTCGAAAGTGTTCCTCCCTCATCTTACTGAAAATTAATATATCATCCAGGTACACTATTACAAACTTTCCAATAAATTCTTTCAGCATTTCGTTCATTAGTCACATAAAGGTATTGGGTGCATTACTCAGTCTGAATGGCATTACCAACCACTCATACAGTCCTTCATTGGTTTTGAAGGTTTTTTTTCACTCATCCCCTTCCTGGATTCGAATCTGATGATACCCACTCTTTAAATCAATCTTTGAAAAATATGCTGCCCCGCTCAAGTAGTCCATCATGTCGTCCATCCGTGGCAGTGGAAATTTGTACCTGATGGTAATCTTGTTGATGGCCCTCGAGTCTGTGCACATTCGCCATTCTCCTCTTTTCTTGGGAGCGAGAACTGTTGGAACTACGCAGGGGCTCAAACTCTCCCTTATCAGCCCTTTATCTAGCAATTCCTGCACCCGTTTTCTGATCTCCTCATTGTCTTTGGGGCTCATCCAATACGCTGCCTTGTTCGATAGACTTGCTCTGGGTATAAATTCAATATGATGACTTATACCTCTTTTGGGAGGAAATTTATCTGGTAAGTCATCCACTACTATATCGTTGAATTCTTACAGCATCTGTTGAATTTCCGCAGGCAAATCTGACACAGTTGTGTGTAACAACATCATCTTTGCTCTTCTAACAACAACATAGTTCACTTCACTATCTCCCATCTGCTTCGAAAACTGTTTTCCACCCATTAGTAACACTCTTGTCCTTCTTATTTCTGTTGTCACTTCTTCCTTGATGGGCACAAGCGTGTGCTTGATCCCATCTATGACAAACTTATAACAGTTTGTCTTCCCGTCATGTACTACCTTCTTGTCATACTGTCATGACTTGCCTAGCAATATATGACATACATCCATCGGCATTATATCTAAAATAACCTTATCCTTATATCTGCCAATATGGAACTCAACTTCGCATTGCTCATCCACCAACTGTTGATGGCCTTTTTGCAGCCATGATACCCTGTAAGGAGTGGGGTGCTTGAACCACTTAAACCCCAACTTATCTACCATCTCCGTGGCAACCAAATTATCTGTGCTCCCATTATCGATAATTAGCTTACAACATTTTCCATGTGACTTACAAACTGTCCAGAACAATGTTTTCCTTTGAGTTTGTTCAGTTGTTTCTTTAGCTGGTTTCAGCAACACTTTGTTCAAAACTAAGGCTTCCCCATTTCCGGCACATTTTCTGCTTCTTGGGGAGGTGCCTCCACTTCCTCTGGCTGTGTGACATACACACCTCTCTATCTAGCTTGTTCTGCTTCAGGACACTCAAAAGATTTGTGCCCCCACTTGTGGCACCTACAACACTGATAGTTAGCTCCTCTACCTCCGCCATTTCCTCTTCCTCGCTGATATGGTCTACCACCTCTAGTGTTGTCACCTTTTTTTGTTGTCCCAAAATTTTTGGATCTGCTGCCTTCTTCACTATTGCTAGTAGTTCACCCTCTACCATAAGACTGTCCTCTTCCTCTGCTGGTTCCCTGTCCTCTCCTAGCATTTTGTTTTCTGGCGATCTTCTCCTCTTCCTTCATAGCACTCTGGTATGCTTCTTCTATGCTTTTCGGGGAAAGAATGTTGATTTCATCTAATATTTCTAATCTCAAACCATTTACATACCTTGTTGTTTTCTTTGGGGTGTCCTTTATGTAACCATCTCTTAAATTTACCCGGTAGAATTCTTCAGTGCACTCTCTTACTGTCATCCCTTTCTATTTCAAATTTTGTACTTGCCAATGCAGTCCAATCTGGTAATCCTATGTGGACAAGCTGCCATCATAATTTGGGATTTTTGGTTTAGCTTGCTACTCACCAATAAGACCGACCTCAGCATCTCATTTCTGGCCCTTCTTCATCCAATGCATCTGCTGTCACTATGCTTCTTTGTCACTGTCATCTCCTACCTCTGGATCCCTTCTCCTTCCTGCTTCAACTGCCTCCAAACGGGCAGTAAGGATCCTAATTTCCTCCCGATCCAATCCAACAGAACCTATGTGGACAAGCTGCCATCATAATTTGGGATTTTTGGTTTAGGCTTGCTACTCACCAATAAGACCGACCTCAGCAATCTCATTTCTGGCCCTTCTTCATCCAATGCATCTGCTGTCACTATAGCTTCTTTGTCACTGTCATCTCCTACCTCTGGATCCCTTCTCCTTCCTGCTTCAACTGCCTCCAAACGGGCAGTAAGGATCCTAATTTCCTCCCGCAATCCTTCATCTATTGTTCTCCGAGCACCCCTTCCACATCCTCATCTTCCAACTTCCATCTTTTGGAAAAAATCTAAATCTTGCTCTGATACCACTATGATGGGACCAGCTTGTAATTCCACTATATAATACTTAACAATGATATAACAGTGCTCTAATCAACAATTGAATGATTAGTAAATGATTTGGGTTTTAATACATGTGATTAGGCGCTAATCATAGGATTGTTTTGGATATTTGTTAGATGGAATTTATGTCAGATTTTAATGATGTTGTGTTGGTGGTACTTGCCACAGTTACTATTTCCCGCTGTTGGTTTATGCCAAAACCCTAAATTCTTTGTCATTTCTTCATTTTGCACTTGTATTTTCGTTGCGCCGAGGGTTTGGACTAGTAGTGAGGGTTTGTGCTGTGATTGTATGGAGTTTGGCAACAAGCTCTGCGTGCGCCCAACTATGGGCTATGCTGTTTGTTGGTGTGACACCTTCATTTGTTTTGGTGACTTCATTGCTCGGTTGCTTGGGCACAGTGTGAAGGTTCTTCTCGTCTGTGTAAGAGGGTTTCAGTTTTTCCCATCTACTTGGTTACTATACTTGTCCCTGCTCCACTATTTTCATTTCATTGTAGTTCTTCTGGTTATTAGCTTTGGTTAATGGGTGCCTGTACTGCATTCTATAGGTCACGGTCACGGTGGCCTCCTCAGCTTCGTAGTTCTATTTAGGTTAAGCTGTTCCTCCATGATTTGCTTACCCTCTTTGTTTTCCTCCGGCTCTAAAAAGGTCTGCTCCTTGGTCTCAGGGTGTCGCCGTTGGCTATGGCTCAGTGGGGTTTCACTCTTCCCACGCAACTACTCTCCAGGTAAAGCACTTTTATTAACTGTGCATTCAGTTTCTCATTCTTAGGTCACTTATTGTCTTTACTCTATTTTCATATGGCTAACAACGCTCCTTTGGCTTGCTTGTGAAAGTGGGGGTTCGTTCACCGGCGTGGTCGATGAAACTACTACGAGCCTTGCTCCGATAGGCTCGTTCTCTTCTACTGTTGTCAATTTGTTTTTGTTAGGTGGTCTCTGTCAGTTTACTAGGCAGAGTCTCAGTTCTCCTCCATTTGATTTTCCCTATTGTTGTTGTGCAACTCGGTTCAATCTTGTACAAGAACCCTCGCTTGTATTATGGGTAATTTGTAATTATGAACCACTTTTTGGATGGTGGCCGACCAAACCCTCACCCTTAGGGTTCTACTGATTCACAATATTCTTTCCGTTGTTTGAATGGGTGTCTCGGGACTGTTGAATGTAAATATTTTTTATTGGTAATGAAAAAAATTAACAGGAAATTTGGTTATATTTCGTTTACCTCTGTCCTGGGGTTGTTGCTCAACATTTGCATTCTCATTCTTTTTCAAACTGCCCGTAATGTGATTGGCTTTCGTTTGTGGAACTCTATATGTTTGCTGCCAGACTCCACGCTGGGAATGTTGTCTAATTTCTCTATTCGCTTTCTATTCTTTAGGAAGAAAATAAAATGTAATAGGTAGGAATGCACAATATTTGCTTAGTTTTTGCTTACTCAATGATTAAGGAAAAAGTAAATAAATGTTACAACAAGTTGTTACAGATGGACTGAAATATTTCGGATGAAAGAAATTGCTCTGTGTATTGTATTTTCTCTTCTCATGTACTGAACCCCTCCAGAATGTATTATATTGGTTTTTATGTTGTGTTTAAATAGTACTCAAACTGTTCTCGGTTACCATACAGTTATTCTTTGTAGTTACATAGTCGATGATCATGCTGGGTTTTCTTGTGTTGTAGGATTTACAATATTATACTTTTGTCTATGAACAAACATCTGTAAGTTGGACTAAGAAAATGACAAAACAATGTAATTGTTATGACACTATCCTAACTGTACTGTTCCTAATATTCCTTAACTAATAATAATAAAACAAACTAGTTTCTAGACATTGTTTTATTCATTAAACGTAAATGAAATTAAAAGTCTTTGAACCTGTCCTTCTTGGCTGAGACCAACACCCAGTCATGATGCCCTTAGTTGGATGCCCCTGTATCAAAACTTCCCATATTCTTTCAAAGAACCAACGACTTTTGCAAATCAAATTACTCCCTTGCCGACTTCTACAAGCAAATTTTGTGACACATGGTTTAAACAAGGTCAAGTGCTCTAATTAATTTCATGGGGGCTTTTCCTCTTGAAATTTCCAGGCAACATGATAATCTCCTAAACATTTACTCTTCCTTTATGCACACATGGATGTTGCAATATGACTCCGCGTCGAAAATATCCACCTCTATGATAGAAAATAATCAGCTTTATGCAGATCCTACAACTTTTTTGTTATGCTATCACTCTAGGAAACTAATTTGGCTTTGATTCAACCCCTCTCAAGCTTAACTACCTACTGAGATCTTCTCTAGCAGATCGAAACTATTCCCTGAGCGGAGACCTCTCCCTTTTGCTTCAATTTTTTTGTGATTAAGGAAATCGCCTGCCAATCCAAGCCTAGCACATCATGGAGGATTTTGATATTTTGTCTCTCCAAATTGCTTGAAGTGCATCATCAATCCTCCTAAGATGCGATAGGCCCCTTCGAGCATTGTTTTGCATTGTTGCTTCTCTATGTGTGAAGTTCCTTGCTATTATCCCCCACCATATGTGAATGTGACTGCCATTACTATTAATTATAACTCTTATGATTTAATTAATACATATTCTAGGATAAGGATGCCATTAAGGGGATCCTTGTACTACTCTAAGTTCTCATGCTTGGAGCCATGCCTATTGGTTGATGAGTTTGTTTTCAAGTGTACTGTGGAATTTATCTTCTTTGACTTGCTTGTATAGATCCACTTGAGGAGGCCTGAAAACTTTAGCTCTGCATCAATTTTTTTACAAAATCAATACTTTCTTCCTTATACAAATAATTCAAGGGGAAAGTGTTGGATCTCAAGGAGTTCATAAGAAATTCAGGGGATTTGGGAAAATCGAATTTGTCCATTAAATATTAAGGTACCCTTCTCCAAAAGGAAACCTTCATTATCACATATGTTGGCCTTCTTGTTATGATATCAGCACACATGGAAGAATGAGACAAAGTTCATTCTTTTAATTGTCTCCATTATCCTTTCCACAAGATGACTAAACGCCTTTTATTTTGGAGTTGTATTTTTCACCAAATGTTAAATGAGAAGAGAATTGCCTGTTACAGTTAGGGAGGAGACTCTATACTCTTTTGTTATTTGTATTCCTTCAAGGAGATATATCACTTTTGCAAGGTTGTTTGTCATGTTTCCAAGGCCCCATGAATAATGTTATCTCTTAGAGGAAACCTGACTGTGGGAAAACCTCTAAGGTAATCTCGAACCTCTTTGAGGTTGAAAGTTGGCCCTTCAATTTGGAGAGGGATCTCTCCCTAAAAATTCCACTACTCAAGGTCACTGCAGTAGAAGGTTTACAATTGAGTCTTATGGCTAGATTTATAAAAAATGATTGAAATTTGGTTGGGTTGTGTGAGAATACTACCACTAGGCATGGATTCTGACCCAATAAGGCTTTATATAATTACAGTTTCAATGAGCAAAACACAAAATTAGGGTAGTGATAATTCCTTTGACACTTTAAGGAATTTGGAAAGAAAATGAAGGAGAATAGTGAAAAGGTTAAGTGAATAACATTTATTAAATGTTTGAGAATAAAGAAAAGGGAGCATAGACATATGAATCCCAATTTCTAACACTTAGTTTTTCAAACATGAGGGAATATAAAATGAAGAAAAGAGAGACGTGGAATCATAACACGAAAATTTCTGTAAACTACTCATGAACATTGTTTTAACTAAAATCTGCTCAAAAAACACAAGGGGTGATATATCTCAAATAAAATCCAACTCTTTCTTCTTCTACAATCTTTGCCTATATAGATAATACAATAACTAAAACAAGTTTGTAGCTCAAAAATAATTACAGTAATCCAATAATAGCAATATAAATCTCTTAGATATATGCATATGAAACTTTCCAACCCTATCTACATCTAAAGATCATGTTGTCGCTAGAGCCATGGTTGGAGATAAGGATCAACGAGTCAAATTTGATGAGGTGGTATCCAAGTCAACAACTGTCCATGATCCTTTTCCTCACGAAATCCTAAAAAATAGGGTCCATTGATCCCTTATAAAACCCAAAACTGTGATAGTTGTTAGAAAATCAAGAGAGGTTTTTTAAATGGGTCTGTTGCATACTAAAACCTCTTTCTTTTTTGGAAAAAATCGTTCTCATTTTTTTGGAAAGCATGCCCAAAATTACTGTGTTGTACAAGAAAAAATAGATTTTTAACTGACCATTTTTACAAAAATGCGCAGCTACTCTCATTTTCAACGCATTTTCCTTATTTTTTTTCAAACACATGATAGCACTAACACTCTTGTTGTCAATGCATTTTTAAATTTACAGAACTCATAAACACGTTGATAGTCCAATTATTAGTAAATACCTGATAGTGTTGACATTCTCGTTGTCATCGTATTCCTAAAATAATTTTCTAAACTAAAAAAGCGTTGATAGTCCCATTATCAACATTTTTTCTTGTTTATTACAAATATTTTGCTAACATTGTAATTGCCAACATTAAAAAATTTCAAACATATATAAATATGATAACAAATACTCTGGTACCTTTGTTTCCTTGAGATCGTATAGTACCCCTGCCTCGTCTGCCACCCCTGTATTTCCTTTTGAAGCTCCATCAAAATGGAGGGTCCAACTCTCTCACTGACATTTCCATTTTCTTAGATCCTCATATGCTAATATTAGCCTATAATATGCTTGTGGAGGATTGTGTTTGATCCCTTTAACAATATAGAGACTTTTCTTTGTTCTCATTTTGGAGTATCATTGCTTTCCAAATCATCAAGCTTTGATATGGGGAGGTATAAGAGTGCGTTAATGCGCTGATTTTAGAGTAGAGACTAGTGGCCTCCAATTCTATAACATTTGGTTGTTCCTCTAAGTTGTTGAAAATGCCATTATTATGAGTGAGCCACACCTTCCAACAAGCAAATTTGGGAAGTCCTTCCCATAAGAATTTAAAAGAGGCATTCAATGGAAACTTACTTGCATATTGGTTTTTCCATGAAGAGAGATACCCATGTAGATTCACAAGCCCTATTAGCCTCCCTGAAATCAAATTGGAAGCATCCACCCAAACAGCTTGAGTGAATGTGCATTCCATAAACAAATTTTGTATGGATTCCTCATTTTGCTTGCATAGAGAGCATCTAGAAGGGCATGATGCCCCTCTTCCTAAAATATTTTGCAGTAAGGATTTTCCTATGCACAGGCAAAGCAAAAGGAATTGACTTTTGGATTTGCATTAGTTTTCAATATCTTTGCCCAAATTCCAGATTTTGGAGGGGAATGATGCTCAAAGAGAAGAGAAGCATATCCTTCTTTCACTGTATACTGGGAGTGATTCCAGCCCAGCCTATTGGCCTCATCCCTTCTCTAAGATGCGCAACCTATGAGGTTGTCTTGAAGCCTATCCACCAAGTCTTACAAATTGCAAGGAATACCCCAAACATTCCATCTGATCCATTAACCTTCTTCATTCTAGTTTGAGATATCAGCTAAGGAATTCATGCCTCTAGTAGAAAGAAAATCCCCTGAGAGGGAGCAAGTAGTGATGTGTTTCTAAAGGTTTCTTTTCAATAATGTTATCCCTCCACAAGTTTATTTCATTCTCGTTGCCTAGTTCCTAGTATATGTGCTATTTGATCAAATTGGTCGCTGCAATGAGGAGTTTCCAAATTGTTGAATCTCCTTTTGATGCTTGTATTAAGTTGATGCTCTTTGACTGATCTATTCTAAGATATTTCTATTTTAATACAATTTTCCACAGGTGTTCAATTTTTTTTTTATTATTAATTTTTTATGTAATTAAGTATTTTATTTTGTATTTTTTTTTCACCATGGTGCATCGGTAACTACTTGGAATAATCTAGGCATGCATTTGTACGGGACCAACAATGCACACTTCTAATAATTTCACATAAAAATTCAATGTCAACAAAGCTCTAAACCATTACAACGATATACTTTTACATGACTTCACAATGTCATTTGGTGGAAATTAACCATGCAAAAATAAACCCAACTAAACTAACATATTGAAATTAAATTTAAAAGGGGTGGTAGGAGGGGGAGAGGTACTCTATGGCCCCTAGAAGGACAAAGTGTTCAGGTACTCATGGGGTCTTAGTCAAATGACAAATAATCTGGTCTCTACTAGGGACTTTTGTTGTCCAAAAACATGAGGTGTACACGCTTACGATTATGGGAGAATCTCTCCTAATCCTGCATCCTCTGGTCAAAGGGTCCCTCTCAAAGAAGGAACCTTGTAAAACATCATGAAAATAATTAGGAAAACTGTAGAAGATATTCCATCCAAACATATTTAGATGCCCTAAGGGACTTCAACAAAGAATCAAACAAGTATGCTAACGAGAGGTGTAAATTTGAGATAAGTTAGTTAAAGATTAATGGCTCAATTAGACCTACTATAATTCCCTAATAGTGAATAAAGTCTATTAAAAAAATTCCCTACTAACATTATGTGTTGTAAATTTTGTGTTTTGTTGGGGAAATTATGTAAGGTATTCACTTACAAAACTCCCATTTTTGTTGCTAAGATATATTCTATTCAAGAAAATCATGTATTCCTATTGGAAAGGAGAAAACAGTTGGAAAATATTGATGAATTAGCTTTGTAATGCTTGTTTCTTTCTTTTAAGGGTGAGAAAACCTATCGTAATTCAATTGCCAAACCAATAATGGGGATCCCCATCACTCACTTTTATCAACCAATGTAGGCTTAACTTGTTTCTTTACTTCCAAAAAAATAAGCTCCAAACAGAAACAATTTTAAACACTCCATAAACATAACTATCATTTACAACAAGAGGTGCAAAGCAATGCCAATAGGAGCAGTGGGGGATATGGAAGTAAGTAAAAGAAACATTTGAGTAAAATGCTACATATGTGATGTACAACTCAACAACCCCCCATTATAGTTAATAATAAAATTAATAAAGAATGGGGACCGTTTAAAATTTAAGATATAATCCAAAAATTTATAATAAGATAAGGACATCTTAGATTTAAGATCCCAAAAAAACTTAATTAAAAAGAGAGATAAACTTTAGGTTTAACTTTAAAGCCTCAATGCAAATATATTATATCAAAACATCCTAAAAATTCCTTTTAAGAAAAATGGCAATTAAAACCTTCCCAAATAAATTTTAAAGGTTTAAGGCCTAAATATAATAAAATTCGGCATATATATGTAGACAGTAATAAATAGGTCAACCCCATAAAACTGCCACATAGCATATTGGGATCTTTCCAGCAGTGTTTTTGTTTTAATGTCCATGACCAAACTTCTGAACCCTCCGACTTGCGACTTTATTTACACCATATCCATTCAAGTTAATTATTTACACCATAACCATTGTGACTTTTAATGTCCGTGACCAAACGCACAACTTTAAAACTTGTGATATGAAGGATGTGATGCGGCATATGCGATATTGTATTAAGGCATGTTATGATGGTGTAGTTGGATCTGCAACATGTGTCACAACAGAAGGTTTCAAAGTGGCAAGGCTTCAAAAGTTGCGATATGGCAGATACGATATTACATTGAAGCCGTTATAATAAAGGAAATCAGGTCTGCAAGACATATCACAATCAGAGATTGGTGGATCTAAGGGGAGGTCTCATTCCAAAAGCTCTGATTAAGGGTGGATGCGATTTTATATTAAATATGTTCTAATAAAATTAATTGGGCCTGAAGGTAAATGATATTGCATGTTTTAGTAGGACAAGCATATGATTTCTCCGATAAAGTTGGCGTGTATCAAACCACATGTGGATCCACATTCTATGAATTAATGGCGAAATGTAGTGAATTTATGGTTTTCAATATTCTAAATGCTTTCATTAATACTAACGATTGTCGAAGATTTGGCTCATAAAAGTCTTTTTTCATGCATAATTGGTCATTTTCTCTAAGTTATTTGATGTAACTATAGTTGCTAGCCACTCTTGTGTTTTTCCTTGCAGGCTGGTCCTAATAAATAGAATTCAGTAGAAATGTCATGATTGGCTAAACCCAGAAGGAAAATCCTTGTTTAACAATAGCCAATTTCTCCTCCTCTTGAGGTCACATAAATGCTTGCACTATTTTCCGACACCACATGCAACCCTGATTTTGGCACCGTTAGTTGGGAGGCCATGTATAAGTTTTTGGAATATGAAGAACCAAGTGTCACAGGAAAAATAGTGATAACAAACGATACGGTTCCTGTTTCAGATAGTACATACAATGATGTTGCCAATTCGTCTCTCTATAGGATTGTTGCTTGGGCAAGTATCTTTCCTTATATGGATATGATCATATGGGTCATTTATCATATGAACATCGTAGAGAGGATCTTCATGACAAAGAGAAAGATGGTCATCAGTTCTTTCACTACAAAAGATTTGTTTGCAATGTACTAGCTCTTACTAGCTCAGAAGAACTACAATAAAGACTTAATTGAGAAGTTCATGTAGGAAAATGAAGACCAATCTAAGGTCATTTGAGGATGGAGAAGAGACACAAAAAGGCATAAGCACAAGGACAAGGGTATGTTTTCTATAGCCTCTATTGTTGGACCCTATGGTTATGTTCCTGCAAAGATGTGTAGATTGTTTGGATATGCCAACACCCATAAGTTTTCAGACCAATGGGTACCCCTGATTGAATCTTCTTCCGATGATTATGTAATGGACTAGGGAACTATTATGCCCTATAACTTAAGTATCCAAATCCTAGAGCATAGGAAAAAGCGTGGTTTTTCTTAAAATATTGTTCCCCCATTCTACATAAGTGCCTACATTATGGATTGTATTTGTTTCACTTCAGATTTCCCATCCATGGGATGTAAATGGACTAGTCAATACCATTTTCCTATTCACATTTACCATAATATCCTCTAGGAGTCAAAATACCAACCCCATTTTTACAAGATTAGCCATGGCGTTGTGCTTCCTATCCACCAGTTTGTTTTCAATGAGAAGTGCACTAGAATCTCTGTTGAAGGAAACAATGAACTACTATCAATTGGAAGATGGTTTGGGGAGGAATCATTTACCTATATTTGAGTTTTTAGCAGCCTTGCAGGCCCTCATCTGTTGCCCCTGTATGTCCCCGATAAGCTCCTAGCTCGAGAAATACCCTATCAGACTGTCGGAAATGGCTTGTCTAAGGTCATGAGAGAAAGTAAAAAGACAATGTGGCCTAGTTTCCCCTTTGGATGTGGAGTCTATTCCTTAGACAATTTCCAACATGCTACTAAGGAGATGGAGGAAATCCAATTGATGAACTTTCCAACCATTCCAAATCGGCAGTATGATCCTAATGATACTGCCCAAAATATTATAACACAGGGAAAGATTAGGTAGTTTACAAACGGGCCTAATAAACATGCCGATCTCTTTGAATCAGCCTCAGATTATGCACATGTTGAAAAATAAGTAGCAGGACGGCACAAACCTGAGGAATTAGTGCAGTTTCATCAATATAGGGTTAAAAGGATTTCCCACTTGCCCAGTGAATTGTTGAAACTAAATCAACAGAGCACGAAAGAAGAGATGGAAAGGAGCACAAATCAGAGTCAAGATGTAGCTCATGGAACTCAAACATCGGAAAATTCCTAATCAAAGGCAGAGAAGGTTACAGTAGAAGAAAATCTGGATGTGATTTGGGATCACTTTCTTAAAGAGACTGACCCTAAAAAATTACAAACTCCCTCCTAGACATAAATCTCTCAGACTAATGTAATTACCGAGAAGACCTCATTCACTATTGAGGCTTCTAAAAAAATTATGGACACCAATGATGTGGAAATTATCCTAGTTTTTCCGACCTCTGAGGTTGTTCTCAAGATTGAGGAGATTCCTCCTCTGGACATATTTTACAGTCCCAAACACAGAGTAGTAGTCAATAGACAGAGAAAGAGGAGAAGGACTAAACAAAGGCAGACTTTGGTCCCTAGAAATACCTCCTTTCAAGTACTGTGGAAAGATTCCCAAGCCACCCCTAGTGAAGATCTTGGGAGACTATCACAATATGTAGAAGCCTATGCTAGTGCAATAATTGACAAAGCCACATAAGTGCAACAAATCCTAAGGGAGAAAGATGATAGAATAAGGCATCTTGAACAAAATTTAGAAAATGAAAAGAAAGGAATCGTTCACCAATGCGAAGCTCAACTTGCACAATTGCAAACCAGTTTCGATGGCCTGAAGCTTCAATATGAAACTGAAATAAAGAGTCGTGATGCCCATATATAGGAGATAGAGCGCAAGATTGAGAAACTAAAAGTTAATCCTGAGATGATAGAATTCATGAAAGAAGCAGGGGAGTTGAATAGCCTACTCACTCATCAGTAAGTTCTATTTTTCCAAAAGTTGCCCATTATCGAGGACGTGCCAATCATTTGATGCACTTGTGAATCAACTGCCCGATCTGAGGAAATATAGCAAGGAATTTGAAGAGAAAATCTCTGATTTCATTGACTGGCAGAACAAATTTGAGGGTCGATCATCCAATCTCCCGAAAATAGAAGAATCTTAGAAAGACATTATCTTTCAAGAATGGGAGATAAGGCTTAAAATGCGGAGATGGAAATATATAGTTCCAGGGACTATCTAGCAACATCATTGAATCAATCAAGGAAAACGTTTTGCAGTTAAATCTAATCTCAGACTGCCCATAAGATACTTTTCCCAATGTTAAATTATTGACAAAATCTTGGCAGGAATCATCAAAGAAGAAGGTTGAGGGAATACAATCTCTATCAAAGGTTGACTTGGAATGTCATTGGCATTTCCTAGTCAAACCACATGGGAAATGGTTGATGTTGAGGTGTCTTTGAAATACAACCAGTCACTTTCTGCCAGCACCCAACGATGTGTTATTCACTACATGGATGCACATCATCCCTCAACATCCACCTAAACTGAATCCAATGACAGATATATGTGAACTTCAACAACGAATGGCAGAGCAATCCTACTCCAAGTCTTGATCAAGTTGTTGTAACATCACTCTAGTATTAGCTTGTACTTTTATTTTAAGTGCGATTTGTTTGAACCACCCCAACATGTTATGGACTTTTCTATATTTGAGTTAGATTTCAAACTATAGATCCACTTCATTGTTCTAAAGAAAGGGGGTTCTGATTTTGTGTGAGAAAGCTTTTTGTTTGCACTATTGTAGCTATAAACAAGTCTTAATAGAAAGAAGAACCAATGCGATTCTACGTATGATAAGAGTGAACGTATATCACGTGTTATTATCTGTATGCTGATGTTATGTTTATGAGTTGAATTATTTCTTTATTTCAATTTTTCTATATATGTTATCGGATGCGATTGGACCATTATCACAATTGATGTGTTTTAATCGAAATCTTTTAAGTATATAGATGAATAATGGTATCATATATGTGCAGTGATTTATATCAACTAATGTAATTAACTATTTAATTAAAGCAACTATCATTACTTGTTTTATATTCATGAATGGTTTGATGATCTAGATTATAATTATATAAGTCAAAGGTTTCGTAAGTGACATATATTAATGATACATTGTCATTGGATAGATATTACAAGGCTTTGATTATATTTAATTTTTTAGTTTGATATACATTCATTAGCTTCGCATTCATATACCCTTCACTCATCCAAGACCCTTGTAGTCTCTAATACCATTGAGTATAATATTGTGGAACACATGAAGAAGGTTAAGAGAAACATTTCTTTCTATGAGGTTAGTAAATTGAAGCAACAAAAGAAACCATTATTTAAAGATTTTAATGCAGTTCTTGCACCTCCTTTTCATTTCTTAATTCCTTAAAAGGATACAATTTTAAGAAATTGATAATAACATTTTGAATACTTTATCCTTTCATTCAGTTCCTATCTCTGCTATATATAATTAATTTGAAGTGAAAAGTTACATAAGAAGAAACTGGATGCAAAAAAAAGAGAATATTTGGGAAATAATGTAGCTTAAATTAGAATTAGAATTGTACAAATCTACATATATTTTTATTGTTGCTAATAATTAACATTCGGCAAGGATGTTGATGATAATTAACTTCTTTTTATAAGCTTATCATATCGTAAATCAGACGTGATATTACTGTGAATGAATTGTATACCCATATTTGGTCTGTGTATTCTCTAAACAAATCATAGGTCTTGTGATATCGCACACTAGAGATCTCAAAAAATTGGAGATTGGAGGTAACACTATATCGACGATCAGAGGTTTGAAGGGGTGGTACATTATCAAAACACCAATATACAGTTTCTCTTATATGATTTCATTATATAAGATGTGCGTTATATGTCTTTTTGCGAACTTTCATTGAAAGGTTTTCAAGTATCAGTTAAATACCGCGACAGTGTGTTATTACTCAAAGGGCACATTTAATGTTGGTTCAATATAAAAGGGTTAAAGTCAGACAACAATATAAGTCCTGGACTCAAGGGCTATTTGTTTCATTTATTCTAATTAGTGAATAATAAAAAGAAACTTTAAAAATAAGATTAAGTCAAATTGAAAAATAAAACAAGACAACACAAGGAAAAAAGAAATGACAAATGATCCAAAAGCCAGTTGAAAATACATAATGGTCCCCATTATTATGATAATAATACAGTCAAAATGGGGGTGTTGTATTTTTCACCACAATAGTTTAGAAATCTTGTTCAAACTAGCTTTTGAGTCCTTTTGTTGTTTGGAAAAATGGCTTCCATCTTCTGTGGTAAGTTACTTCTTGGACAGTTGAAAAGATATTTGCCAGTAAGTGACAATAAATTTGCTTTTTGTTTCTTCCTATCAAGAATTTTGAAAGTATTTGATTTGAATTAGAGTTGTAAAACCATGCTCACATCAATCAACGAAATGTGAACCTGTAAAGTTTGTTCTTTTTTTTTTGTTCCAAACACAAATGCAAATTATATTTTTTTTAGAAAGGGGAAAATTTTTGGAATTTTAATTGAGTTTAACAGCAACTATTTCTAAAAGAAAGAAACTATTGTGAAATTGAATCAAAAGTATGCTTACTCAAATGAAATCAGAAGGGGTAGATGGAGCGATCAAACTGTAGGTGGTTGTAAAGACTTTGATGCTAGCATGGATTCCTCTTGTTGCCTACGTTTGATGTAAGCATTCCCTTGCATGTGGGAGTAGTGACTGAAGGAAAATGGTGGAGAGATGCAAATATCAGCCAAGATGCGAACTCTGGAGGTGGCAGTGAATGTTAAGCCTTGTCGGCCTATGTTGCTAATGTCCACTGCCTCCTTTGCTAATGTCATCCCTTTCCATTTGAAGGGGAATTTTCCTGCGAGAGCCTTGTGTTATTGGGGGAATTGGAACATAAGATGGGTTCAAGGCATCCCATGATGGGGCTTTGTATTGGAAGAAGTCAACAACAACAAAGGATGGTAATTGAGGGGGTTTTGATCCAAGTGCATAGAAACTGGAAACTACTTTTCCAAGTGCTCCCTTTACAAGGCCTACATCAACCCACAAGTTACATGTGAGGAAAACCTGTTGTTCATTGCTAATAACAACTTTTGCATCCAATAGTTCATTGTCTTCGTGTGTACCAATAGGATGGTGGTTCCTTTTCTCTACGTAGCATCGTGCAATTAGCATGTTCAATTTTTTTTAAATTTGTTTGTATGCAATGCGACAGCTAGGTTGGTTGGATATAGGTGGATTGCATTTTCGAATTCATGTTGTTTATCGTTTGAAAAAAAGGAATTTTTCCTTGACATGAGAAGGTTCCAGTCTTCAATTGTTGGTGTTGTATTTATGAGATTCGTGACCAACTGGCAGAATGAAATTTGAAGAGGGTCAGTCCCCTGTTGACAAAATATGGTAGATAGTGTGACAACCGTGTTAAAGTTGCACCAAATGGCATTGTCATGGATGTCCTGGCATACATCGAGATGTCCTTCACAGGAGGTAGTTGGCCAATATCACCAACAAGTATGATAAACCAATTGTTGAAAGGGACATTATGATAGGAAGGAAATACCTCCCTTAAATGATCATTTATGCGTGAAATAAGTTTAGGCCCAATAAAGCTCATTTCATCAATTAAAATGCATTTGATGTGACAAAGATTTTCTTGGAGATGCAGAAGTGGTTGGCCCTCAAGAGGATTCATTGACACTAAAGGAATGCGAAGGGAAGTTGGATTGTAAGCACCTTTATGTTAAATGTTGTAATGCCTATTGGAGCGAGTAGGACAAATGAACTTGAATTGGTAGTAGATTCAACAAGAAATGTATCTCTAAGGAAATCAATTAAATGAGACTTCCCCATGCTAGCAGTACCCTGGATCAACATTCTAAGTGGAGGAATGGAGGAAGTGCTCCTAAAGTGGGTGAGCAGAATGGTGAAAGCAACTTGCTGGGTGGGAAATAGTGAGGTGAGCGAGCGGGGAACTGTAGTGGAGCTAGAATGGATTTGGGTGGATGAGTGACTAAAGTCTATAAACATATGGTTGTTTATTGCAAAGGGAGAGAGATAGTAGTATGGGCCCAATTGTGGTTAGAGTCAAAGTCGCGATGTCCAAGCATGTCAAGGTCATGAATTTTCACGTTGTTTCTAGGGTGTAACTGAGAAAGGAATTTCCATTCATCGATGTCTATAGACTCATGGGGGTTGGGCACAACATTAGTGGAGGTGTCACCAAATCTAGGGGAGGGGGAGTTTCAAGGGCTCAATGAACATGCCATGGAACATATGCATATATTTTTTGTTCCCAGTGAAAAATGATTTTTGCATCAGTGGAGTCAATGTCTGATGGGAATGTGAAGAAAGGGAAGTATAGAAGTAGTTCAATCCAACAGAAAGAAGTGTAGGATGCATCAACAGGAGAAGGGATCGACGAATAACAAGGGAGGAAATGAACAATCTTCCAAGGATTTATTTGTTTCCATTGGTTATGTTTTCAGCAAGCAAAAAAGGACCTGTAAAATGTAACCTCAAGAAGAGTTAGTGTTTCAAGTGAAGGAGGTATATTCATGTATGCTACAATGAAGGGTGGTCTTGGGAAGGGGGAACCTAGACCATGAGAAATGCGTCGAAAAACAATTTGAGTAACATTGAAGGAAACAAATGAGTGACTAGAAAGTGAAAGGGGGAGTTTTTGTAGCATGTGGCATGTTTCTTGTGCGTTGAATTCCCTATCAACAACTATTTCTATTAAAATTTTCCGAAAAACACTAACAACGGGTGCTTTGAGGTGAACAACCTGCAAGACACGTGACAAAATTTGTTGATAAATTTCTGATTTTGTCTCTTGCTTCACTATATATTTCATAATGTAGCGTAGAACAGCATGCCGAAACAAAACGGGTTGGGAATTGATCTTTTCTCCCCATATGGATATCATTCCAGAGTTGTGTACATTTAAATTTCCATCATTATGAGCGGGGACATATATATTTTGTCCATTGTCATCAATAATCAAAGAGGACGTGGCATTCAAATCCCATGGAAATCCATAGTGGAAAACAAAAGTAGGACCTTTTTTATAAAGATACGGAGACGGGTGGCATTTTGTATGCTATTGAACGAAATTAAGAAGATCCTCGTAGTCCTGAAGGCGAGATGATGCAAATATCAATGGCGATGGGAGGATGCATGGGTCATGCTCTGTAGATATGTGTACATAAGGTTCACGTTGTTCAGTAGGCTGAGGATTCCAAGCAGAAATGTGTTCATCTAAATACAACTTCGCTCTATCCACCACGCCTTGGTCATCTCAATCGAGGTTGTCCATATCAGGTGTGTTTTCCATCCAAAGGAACCCATGTATGTGTGCGGAGCCCCTATGTTTCCACTCATACTTGCAAAGAGGAGAAATGATATTTTGTGAGGCAAGTGTACATCTAGGCAAAAAAACAAAAAAGGAGAAGGATGGTCAGGCCAAAACCTACACCAGAAGTCCTTTACATGGAAACCTTTTTGCGAGACCTCTTCAAGGAAGATTGTGAATCAACTATGAATGTACTACATTGCAAGATGTGGATTGTTGACATATTGTTGAATTTCCATCGAGACAGATTGGATGAATCTGGGGGGTGCGGGGGTGCCAGGCATGACCATGTGCATGTCATGCCATTTGGTGTTAGTTGCACTAAGGGTGAATAAGAAAGTAGGGCTAGCTATTTGTACGATCATATTACTGAGTTCACCTCTATCTTGAACCGAAGTGCATAATCTAGTCAGGAAGCATGGAATCATGCATGTCATCAAGGTGTGCATGAAGGTCTCCAACAATCATTGGAAAGCCCTCTTCAAGGTTTCTTTTTATGAAAAAAACAACAATTTCTTGACTACGATGCCACAACATAAGATTGTACAAGTAATATTGTAATCTTGGATGATGGGAAAAGCGGTTATTATAGTAGCGTATGAGGTGAACAACATATTCTTACATTTCAACTTTTCTAAGATGTGGTTGACCAATCATGGAAACCCCTGTGGAGAAGAGTGTGGGGAACACCATAGAAAATAGGCTTTCTGTGGTATATTAATTGATAGAAGAGCAGGAAACAGAGGGCCACGAAAATGAGCTAGTGGAATTAGGATGGGGAGAGTGTAGGTAGTTGGATATTTATTCAAGCTCAGTATGGGAATTTGGGAGTGCTGATACAAAAGAGGATGGTTGGCGGTTTTTTGGGGTGGTTTGTGTAGGAATGTTATCATAGAAAGTAGGGAAGAAAATTTATGGTTTAGGAGAGGAGGGGGTAATGCGACGGGTGAGAGAAGACATATTAGTAGGGTGAGTTGGAAAGGCAGATATCGTAGCTTGGTCCAAATAGACATCCTTGTAGTAGGGATCATGGGCTAGTTTGTACTCTAAAGTTGCAAGAACACATGTCCTGCTAACAATGAAATCATATGTTTTGCACTCAAAACCATGTCTAGTAACAATGGCGATGTCCAATTCGGAAACCAAGTGTGGAGAAATGTTGGCGATCGTAGTGATGTATTGGGGGAAACAAATAGTATGACCAATGTATTTGTACTTCCCACCCTATGCATGGGTGACTTGCAAGACTAGGCTGACACGTGATATGAGCATTTCCTCTATTTTTGTTAGAGAAGCAAGGACAAATGGTTGGTTGCTAGGGTCCATGTTGTTTGTAATCAACAAGCGATGGGTGGATTTTGTAGTTGCACATTGGTAGCAACAAAGGTTACCATGTAAGAATTTTGTTTTCATATTTGGGTATGATTCTTTGCATATGGATCAGACATGCAAAGGAGAAAGTTCATCTATCCTTTCATGAAATCGTTGGTTTGCATGGTTAAGGGTAGGGTTGAGAAAAATATGGGGATGGGAGGGTGAAGGAGGATGAGTCGATGGTGGGATGTGCGATGTATATGCAGAAGAAGTGCCAGTGAATGGAGAAAGTCGAAGGGTAGGTACAGTCAGAGCACGGAATGTTGAAGGACATGGCTTTCCAAGTGAAGCTTCAAGATGTTGGGGAAGAGAAACATTACACGAGGGCATACCTCTAAACAATTGGGTGTTTAAATCAACTTTATATTTGAGTCGTCTTTGGTTGTTCGAGGCATCTTTATTCTGTGCATAAAGGAGTCTCTTGTGAACATTTCTTGAGGGGTTTGTAAAAGACATTGGCAAGTCCATCCTGATACAAATATGGGGACACAAGTATTAGTGAATATAGGAGATGAGAAATAGTAGTCTAGAGCACAAAGAGAAAGTACATAGCCCCCAAAACCAAGAACTTCATTACTGCTTATATTTTTGAAATAATGCCTTTTAGCTTATAAAGTAGATGTGTCTTTTGATAAAGTGGTTGCAGTTAATTGGTTGGACAACCATTTTTATAATAGAGTTTATGTTTCTTTGAAATTATGCACTAATATCATGTCATTGAATTTTTGTTGTTGAAATCACTCTTATTTTTGTGAAGTATTTTTTGTACCGATAACTATTTATCATTGATTTACCAACTAGATTTAAGCTAAGGAAACAACAATCGTTTATAAAAAGCTAGAATTTGTATTTAGTTGCACAAAACACACTTTAAAAGGATGCGAACATTCTTTGTTTAGAAGGAAGAAGAAAAATGATATATACTCCATGCAAAGGTAAAAGATGGAGAATTATGCAAAGGTGGAAGTTGCAACATGTAACACAGGTGTATATACATAAATGAGAGAAGTATAATGATGAAGTGAAGAGAAGAAGAGAGCGGCAAGGGATGAAACAAGAATGAACAAAAAAACATATAGAAGTTGTTTTTTACACTTCAGCGTGGCATGGGGAAAAGAAAACAAGTTTCAAAGGTGACAAACAATTGAAGTAGTAGACATTATTTCAATATACTAGAGGAGAACAAAACATGTATAACCATAGTTGATTTCCTCTTAATTGATTAGCACAAACTTCAAAAGGTAGACACCACTGAAGCTATATGTTTTCACATAAAGTGTGAAGAGGAAAGGATGGTATGAAACCCTTTCATGAAGCTCATGCATAACATTAGGATCACTAGAGAGTATGTACAAGTATTTTGCTTGGACACCCATGAGTTCAATTGCAACACCATTAAAAGCAGTAACATTTTCCAGTAGGCATGTGTGGTCATGCATTTCAAATTTCATCACATAATGATACTGACATTCTGAGAAGTCCCCACCACATTTTGTGCAGTGCAACATTCCATTTGAGTGGTTGACAACTTTTTTCATGCATTGCATGCCATAATTTGAGAGATGGCATGCAAGGAAGTAGAAATATTGCATGCCAATAGAGGTGATGGTTCCATGAACAAAGAACCATATTTCATTTCTGGAAAAATGTGAGTCTATGAGGTCGACTATTTTACATTGTGGGTGGCCCCGCTTGGAAGACCTCAAGAATTTTCTACTTAATGATGGTGAAGAGGCCAAGCGGCCTCTTTGATCAAACCATGAGTGGAGCTACTCAGTCTCTAGAATGTCGGGATCTAGCACGAGGCTGGTGGTCGAGATAGCTCCAACAATTCTTCCATTAGATTTACCTATGTGGCCAAGTTTGATTGCAAGCATGGTCGAACAACCAAAAGAGGCAAGTTCAACAAGTTGCTTGCCTACAGTGTTGCAATGCGTCCCCCATAGGGTGATGACGATACTATACCCAGACATGTCTTCCAAGCTGAGATTTTTTCTAGGTGTTTCAAAGCCATATCTTTGACAAATGGTGGAAGTTGGAGAAGTGAACTTGACAATGCCAATGATGTCAACGATTGAGCTAAGGTTTGTATATTTGATTTCATCTATAGATTTAAAATGGAAACGATGGAAAGGAATTGTCAGAAAATCATCTAGGGAAGGTTCAACAGTGGAAGTTTCAGAGAGCGAGACTTCCCATTTGCTATTGAGATGGTTGTAATTTGTGTTTGTTGGTTTTAGTATGCCATTTGAAACCATGTAAATCTACCCAATTTGGACAAGGTCATGCAAGGAATCTGCTAGATCACTGAAGGTAGAGAGATGGATGGCATCATTGGCAAAATCAACAAGGTCAAATCCAAAGACCTTTTCGGAGGCTTGAGGATTGTTGTATGAGTGAACTATTGATTTGTGTAGCTTAGGGGTACTCCAAGCCCTAGGGTTTAGGGTTTAGAGGAAAAAGCGCCACAAGGGAAGCTTGTGGGATTGGAACCCAAATATGGGGTTTTAGAACCAATCATGTTTTGGGGAAAAACCATGATGGATTCACGACATGTGATGGATGAGGATGATAGTGCTCGGAAAGACGATTCCAACACACTGAAAATTGTCTGAATCTGAGTTATCGTTAGAGAAATGAATTTTTGAAGTTGACATAATTATTATTTGGTGTCAAGTAGGCCGACTTGAAGTATCCAATGGACGTGTTGCTTCAAACATGACATTTTGGGAGCCCTTATTTATGGTATATATAGAAGGTGATATCGATTTATTTTCATCATCCAAACGTGCATCTTCTCATAAAAAACTATCTCTGGAGCAACTATAGATTAGAGGAGGAACAAAGGCAAGTTTACTCTCTCCCACAGGTCCGAGTTTCTAGCTAGAGAAGCATCCGCAGGTCTGGGTAGATATATGGTGCGGTTTTGTTGTGATTTGAGGATGGTTTACCCTTTTTAAATAGGCTGCAATTTTGGAGGTTAATTCCGGTAAAGACGTGGGCCCTAAGTGCCCTAAATAGGGAGCTCAAGAGGTTGTTCTAAGGAGAAGAACTAGTTGCAGGCCCATACCTTTGTTTTGGAAAGTGTGGAGGCATGTTGGAGAGTTGTTTGTAGCCCATAATTATAGCAGGAAGTGGCCTAAGATATCTAAAGGGAAGCCGTAGTCAAGGAAGAGGACCGGATGTGGAGAATGGTGTTGTAGCAGGATGTGTTTCATCCCTAACCAATAGTACAGAAATTCAACACTACACATCATTCCATAAGCAGAGGTTAGTATGGTTTTGTGTTCAGAAACATTTCTAGTTGGAGCAGTTTGTAGTGCAACCTGTGCATGCCATTTGGAGGACTTTTGTGGAGGTCAAAAGTCCATCCTAGGAGCACAACTTGCAGCGATGAGATTGGGTGTCATAGAGCTGGTTGGAGGGCAACATGTTGGCTACCCAAAGTAGCCATAGATGAGCTATCTTGAACGACCAAGAGCAAATAAAGGTTGGGTGAAGGAAGGTGAACACTTTGATGGACTAAAGTTGTTTGATAGTGTAGAAGATTGGAGCTTGGGAATTAGGCCAGCCCAAAGAGAAGTTGACAAGCTCGTGTTAATTGTGGGAGATGGAAATCTTGTAGTGATAGGTGGAAGCCCTCCATGCCCTATGTTGGTCTTCATTGGAGCAACACAGGAAGACCATAGTGGGTTGAAGTCCCTGAGTAGTTGAGGAGCAACAATGGGCAAATCGAGAGTTTTTCACAAGTGGAGTCGTGAACAACTCGATAGGAGCCTTGATGTGTTGTGGTCTTAATAGAATAAGGCACAAATAGAGAGTAGATTAGATAGCCAAGATTCAGTGGCCAGATGGAATTGGAGCATTGATAGAGGCAAGAGCTGCAAATCAAGAACCCCAGGACCGGGCAGGTATAGGGTATGACCAAGGTAGCTGTGAGGAGCTCTACAATAGCTAGATGGTTAGACTATCTTATTGAGGGAAGATTGGTTTTCGATGGACTGCCACCAAGCCCCAGTTTTTATCTTGTATTAAGTGCCATTATCCCTAGTATGATAGTCCTAGACTATTGTATTGTATGTTGTTAATATAATGAAGTTGGGTTGAAAAATTAAAAAAAAATCTATGTTATGTGCATGTGTGATTTACTGATTTATATTTCTTTTGTGTAAAGTAGTTTGGTAGCGTCAGTGATTTTAAGACTCTAACCCAGAACCAAGGTCGTGGAAATTCAACATGGTATTGGAGCGTGTCTAAGCTACTTTGGAAGTAAGTAAATCGGAGTTGTGTGTAACGAAGTATAGTGTGAGAGGGAGTTGGTCACATTGTGAGTGAAGGGTGCACTACAATGTCAAAGTTGCAGGCAGGTATCCGATATGAGGACAGGTTGGATAGGTTGTCCAACTATAGTCCATGGAAGGAAAGGATCAAGTTGATATAATAGGTCAACAGGATTTGGAATTTTTCCAAGAAAGAGATCAAGAAGCCAACCGACCCTAAGGGACTGGAAATATGGGAATATTTGGATGCGAGGGAGAGATTGATCATCCTAGATGGTGTGAGGGATGCCCTAATACCTCATTTGTCTGGGAAGAACACCGCACATGAGATGTGGGTGTCTCTTCAAAATTTGTTCCAGAATAAGAACGAGAACCGAGTATTGGCATTGGAGGATAAGTTGAAGTCCACCAATATGTTAAAGGGTGAAAGTCTGCCCTTGTATCTGACGAGATTGTCTCAGGTCAAGGATGATCTTACTACCATCGATGTGACTATCTTAGATGGAGATATGGTAAGGATTGCCTTGAAAAGGTTCATTAAGGAATGGAAGCCCTTTGTCAAAGGGATCGTTGTCAGGCAAAATATGCAAGACTAGGATAGGTTGTGGGATGACTTTATTCAAGAAGAGTTGTGAGACGAGGATCTTCGGTTGAAGCATAAATCTTCATATGATGATGTGGCACTTGCATCATGAATGAAGGGTAAGCGGAAGAAGGGCTTGAGTAAAGTCAAGTGTTTGAACTGTGGTGAGATGGGTCATTTTTCATTGAGATGTCCAGAGAAGACGAAGGGAGATGATGAGAACATAAAAGGGAAGCAGGCCACCCTTATTTCCAATAAAGCAGAGATGGATGAGCTCACCAAAATATTCAAAGATGAAGAGGAGGATTTTGCTATGATTTCTCATTTCTCGTAAAGTACTATTAAAGAGGATGGATGGTGGTGAACAGTGGTGCGACGAACAATATGAGAAGGTCAGAAGATATTTTTGAGACTCTAGCCAGATGGGAATCGAAGTTGCACATGGTGTTGGGCAACAATAGTCAGTTGGAGATCCAAGGATCAGATGTTGTGCCATTAAAAATCGAGAGAGGACATATGACGTGGGTCCAGGATGTATTTTTTGTACCAAGACTCAAATATAATGTGCTCTTTATCTCGATGATGGAGAAGAGGGGGTTTGAGGTCTTGTTCTAGAATGGGGAGGAAAGACTCGAGCCCAGAGGATCTAAGTCTGATGGGATTTTACTCATAGTTAGAGACCATGGTCTCTAGAGGTTGACGGGAAATCCTCTGGATCATGGAAAGAAACAAGTGGAGCAAGTACAGGTTCTAAAGAAGAATGAGCAGGTGCAGGCTTCAAAGGAGAAGGTACAGGTTCCTGAGAATAAGGTACACTTTTCCAAGAAGGTCCAAGTTCCAAAGACTCAGATGGAGTCTAGTTCGAGAGGGAGCTTGTAAATTCAGAGGGAGTCTCTACAACCCAATAAGAGCACATGGTCAATGGTGAGCAAGGGTGCTCCTACAACTACCAAGAAGGAATCATGGAAAGACTGGAAGATGTTACAGGATAAGAAGAAGAAGCAGGTTGCTTCCAAGAGTGACAACAACACTTCCGAGGAGGGCGTATTTCACCGTACAAGGATTTCCGCGATTGTGAGCATGAAGAGTTGGGCAAGTGTTGCAGGCAATGATGATGATGACGAGATGCTTCCTAATCTTAGAAGTACCTCCCTCACTAAGAGGGAGTGATGATTTGTGTAGCTTGGGAGGTACTCAAAGCCCTAAGGTTCAAGGTTTGGAGGACAAAGCGCCACAAGGGCATCTTGTAGGCTTGGAACCCAAGTACAAGGTTTTGGCACCCATCGTGTTTTGGGGAAAAATCCATTATGGATTCACGACATGTGATGGATGTGGATGATAGTGCTCGGAAAGACAATTCCAACACATCAAAAATCGTTCGAATCCAAGTTGTCGTTAGAGAGATATGAATTTTTGAAGTTGACATAATTATTATTGGGTGTCAAGTAGGCCGACTTGAGGAATCTAATGGACGTGTTTCTTCAAACATGACATTTTGGGAGCCCTTCTTTATGTTATATATAGAATGTGATATGGAGTTATTTTCATCATCCAAATGTGCATCTTCTCATAGAAAACTATCTCTGAGGCAGAAGCAGATTAGAGGAGGAACAACGACAGGTGTGGGGTGTGTTTGTATGGGTTTACTCTCTCCCACGGGTATGAGTTTCTAGACAGAGAAGAAATCGCAGGCCTAGGTAGATTTGTGGTGTGCTTTTGTTGTGATTTGATGAGGGTTTACCCCTGTTAAATAGGTCACAATTATTGAGGTTAATTCTAGTAAAGCCGCATCCCCTAAGTGCCATAAACGGGGAGCCTGAGAGGTTGTTTTGAGGAGCATGACTAATCACAGGCCCATACCTTTGTTTTGGAAAGTGTGGAGGCATGTTGGAGAGCTATTTGTAGCCCAAAATTATAGCAAGAAGTGGCATGAAATATCTAAAGGGAAGCCACTGTCAAGGAAGAGGACTAGATGATCTGATAATCACCCTATAAGTGACCTCAGTTAATTAACTATTGAATGAAGGTATTATAGACTCATGTGCTGGTGTGTGTCTATGTGATTATAGGCAACAGATCGATCATATTGTGAAATACATAGACACTGGAAATATGAAAAACAACAGAGAAACAGAGTAAGAAAATACAAGAGCATAACAATTAATAAGGAGTTCACCCTATCCTCCAGGGCTACGTCTCCGATCCAGCTTTCAGTGGTGGGCTTCTTTTATTGTGTCTTTAAAGTAGAGAATTACAATGAGGAGCTCAAATTGAGTCTCATAAAATAAAACAATGTTTGGTAGGGTGGTTCTTGGATCCCCCAAGCCACTAGAGTACACAGACTCCTTTCCTTACCAGAACTTGACCTTTCTGGTCTTTAATGGGAGGAGCCCAATGTGGTGTTCGATTCCTAACCGAGCCTCTCATGGATTGCTCGATGTTGCCTTATGTTGCAGGTCAACTCGGCTCTTTGTCTTTCTTCTCTTTGCTTCAATGTCTCTTCCTTTCTCTGTCTTTGTCTTCTTCTCTCCAGTTCTTCCTTTCGGTCTCTATTCTTGGTTTTAAAGCCAATCGATCTCATGATTGTTCTCTTCCTCTTCTTCCTCCATCGGGTCACCTGCTACTACTCACTTGGAATTCCCTATCTTGGTGTCATAATCAATGGCTCACAGGGAGTGAACACTTGTCCTCTTGCGAATTGCGCCAGATTTTCCTCGTTGGTTCGGTTTTCTTCCCGTTACATTGTGGAATGAGTCATTTGCTAACTCGGCAGTCAAATCAGACATCAAAATTCTTTCTGTCATAGCTAAATCCCCTGTCAGATCTGGTTCTTTCATTGGGCGCGTTCTCAGTCGTTGGATCTGGAGCCCCCAGATCCAACGTCATTCGCTCATTTCACGCGGTTAACTTGCTCAACCGTTAACGTGCAATGAGTGGCAGTTTTCTCTCTCCTCTGCCTGCCACGCGTTGGGAATTGAGAGGAATCGCTCTTTTTTCTCCAAATCCTCTTACTGCCCAAGGGTGCCCCTGTTAAATACCATCAGTTTTGGAGCGTGGGTCCCGCCTTTAGCGTTTAGCGATTTTCCCCACGATTCTCCCGGCTTCCACACGACCGAGCACTCGAGGCCCTTCCTTCTCGAGGGGTTTTGATCGCACATCAAAGACTGCCTCCTTTTTCAGATTCGGGCTTCCCAGGTGCCAGTTTCACCTCCTATGCAGTCTTCATGGGCCTCAATCAACACGCTTTCACAAAGGTCCTCGTCATTCCACACTGGCTATTAACTGCCACTATTCAGAGGTATTTATGATTGCTCTGTGCTCTTGAGTTTGAAGTTTGCCCCAATATGATATAGTCACGGTGCTTTGATTTTTCTTCATGGATCCAATTCGAATCATAGCCTTCCCACTGAAAAAGCTTTTGGACCACCAAAAGTTGGTTTTCAAGCATCAACTAAGTGAGGGTACAATTTTCTCACTTGTCCAATCTCTATCCACTTTGCACTGCTCAGCTTTGAACCCTTTAGTCCAATTCTGAGGTACTCAACATCTCCCCTACGCGTCATCCTCACCCTCCTGTCCAAAATTGTGTCTTCCTGCAATTCATTAAGATATTCAGGTAGCAGGTCATCAATAGAAGGAAATTCACTCTGCTCTTCGGGATCCTCAATCAGTGAGGGTTCAAACAATCTCAAGCAATCTACATTCATGACTGAGTATATGTGCATGTAAGCTGGTAGATCAAGGTTAAAATCATTTTCACCTATCTTCTCAAGTATTTTGAAAGGTCCATACCTAATAGGCTTCAGCTTTTTACCTTCACCTTGCATCCTGTCCTTGCTGATACAGCCAGACTTGGTCACCAACTTGGAAACTATGCTCCATTTGATGCTTGTCATGCCTTGCCTTGTATTTGGCTTGGCTCTTTTCCAGTTGTTCCTATACTACCTGGTGGATCTCCTAGATTTGTTTAATGAACCTAGTTTCCCTGTCCACATCACTGTCAACTATGGTATCTTTACCAAAGACAAAATACAAAGGAGACCTTGGTGTGAAATCAAAACAGGTCTCAAAAGAGATCTCTGTGTAGAAGAATGTTTTGCTCTGTTGTAAGCATGCTGCACATAACACAAATGTTCATCCCAAAGCTTAGGATGTTCGCTGCAAAATGCTCTGAGTAACTGGATCACTCTCCTGTTAACTACTTCTATCTAGCCATCAGTTTGTGGATGAAAAGCTATGCTTTTCTTCAATTTGGTGTCCATCAATTCCCGCAGACTTGACCAAAACTTCCCCACACATCAGGTGTCTCGGTCAGATACAATGGAAGTGGGTAATCCAAAATGAACCCATACATGTTCAAAGAATAGTTTTGCAGTTTGTTCAACTGTAATTTGTTTATTACAAGCTATCAAAATACACATTTTGCTGAACCTATCCACAACAACATATAGATAATCATGACCTTTCCTAGATTTAGGCAGTCCTCCAACAAAATCCATGGAAACACTTTCCCAAGGGTGAGAAGGAACTAGTAATGGAGTGTACAAGCCTAGTTTCCTATTGTGGGCTTGCTTTTAGCACACATAGTACACCCTCTTACATATCTAGAAACTGTCTCATTCATTTTTGGCCAATAACAAAATCTTTGTAGCTGTGCAACTATTTTACTTACCCCAAAGTGATCTGATATCAGAGAAATGTGTGCTTCTCTAATTATCTTTACTCTCTTAGTTTGTGGAATGCAGAGTTTCCCACAATGGTATAAGAGTCGGTCCTTCACATGATAATCCAATTCTTCTACTCTTTTGCCTTGACTCAAAGTTGCATATACATCTTTAAAGTCTATATCTTGAGCATATTGTTCAATGTAGCTTTCATGTAGCACAGAATTATACTTAAGTATAGTAGATGCATTTATAATGGGTCTAGATAACATGTCTGCAACTTTATTATGTATGCCCTTTTTATATCTGATGACTAAGTGAAAATGTTGTAGAAAACCCATCCATCTGTAGTGCCTTGATTGCTACAACTTAGTTTGGAAGTGTAGATATTGAAGTGGTTGATGATCAATATGTACTACTATCTCTTTGCCCATTAAGTAATGTTTCCACTTTTTCACACTTTGTACTAATGCATACAATTCTTGATCACATGTAGGATAGTTAACCACTGCAGGATTAAAAGTCTTAGAATGATAACATATGGGTTTACCGTGTTGTGTCAACACTGCTCCCATGGCATAGTCACTGGCAAATGTTTGGATCTAAAATGGTTTTTGCAAATCAGGCAGTGCTAGTACAGGGGCTGTACTAATCTTTTCTTTCAAGGTGTTGAAGGCTTTCTGGTGTTTTCCTCCCCACTGAAACACCTTGTTCAATCTAGTTAAAGCATGTAATGGAGCTACAATTGAGGAAAAGTTAGAAATGAACTTCCTCCAATATTGTGCTACCCCTAAGAAGCTTCTCACTTCTGTAGAAGACTTGGGTTTAGGCTAGTTTACAATGACTGCCACTTTAGAGGGATCTATTTTCCATTCACCACCCCCTACTATATGATCCAAATAATTTAGACATGTTTTGCCAAAATCACATTTTGAAAGTTTAACATGAAGTTTTTCTCTTTTAAAAACATCTAGCGTCTGCTTAACATGCTTTAAGTGTTCTTCCCATGTTTTGCTAAAAATCAGAATATCATCCAGATACACAATAACAAAATCATCAAGAAATGGTCTGAGTACATCATTCATTAATCTCATGAAAGTAGCAGGAGCATTGGTTAAGCCAAAAGGCATAACTAGCCACTCATACAATCCCTGATTTGTTTTGAAAGTAGTATTCCATGCATCTTGTTCTGCAACTCTGACCTGATGATATCCACTGTGAAAATCTAGCTTGGTGAAATAAACAGCTTCTTTCAATTGATCTAAAAGATCATCTATACGGGGAAGGGGATAAGGATTTTGTATTGTTATCTTATTGAGTGCTCAGTAATCAGTGCACATTCTCCATGAGCCATCTTTCATTCTCACCAAAACGATTGGTGACCCACATGGTGACATGCTAGGCCTGATTAACCCCTTCTCGAGCAACTCCTGCAACTGCTTCTTGATTTCAGCATTCTCTAAAGCAAACAACCTGTACATTCCAATGTTAGACAAAGGAGCATCTTGCTGCAAAATAATATCATGTATTATTTCCTTTTTGGGTGGTAGACCTTTAGGTTCTTGAAACAAGATATCATACTCTGAAACAACCTTTTCTAAATCAGCTTGCTGTTTAGCATTACAGCGCTCAAATACATTGGTTTTATCAGGTTGCTTTTCCTTTACAACCATTAGTAAGAATTGTTTGCATGAATTTATCATTCTTTTCATCTACCCTGAGTTTATGAGAGTATAATTATTCTTGAGCTTATGAGCTCTTACAAAGTATTCGATTCCATCCTTAACAAGTAGATACTTGTTCTCAGCTCTATAGCAAATAGCCTTTCTATCATACAAGGACTTCCTAAAACAATTCCACATATATCCAAAGGAATTATGTCTAAACCTCATCTACAAATGTTGTCCCAAAAGAAAACTTGAGTTTGCACTGTCTAGTCACTTGTAGTTGTGCTTTATCATTCAGCCATCCTAATGGATATGGTTTCTTGTGAGGTGTAGTTGCTAATCCCAATTTCTTTACAATTGCTTCAGAAATCAAATTTACTTGTGAGCCACTATCAAACAAAGTATCAATCTTTTGATTTTTGGAAATAACTTGAATATGGAAAAGCGCATGTCTTTTTCTCTCATGTTCTTCATCAATAACAAATTGAGCAAAATTACTAGTAGATGTTTCAGAATTCTTACCTTTTATACCTGTGGCTCCAATGATTGTTTCATCTCCTGAGTTTGACCCCAAATCTTTCTGAATAACTGGAGCAGTCTTCTTCTTCTTGCCCTCAGACTTGTTAGGTCTCAGCTATGGATGCAGAATCCAACAGTGCTCATCATCATGCCCATCCTTTTTATAGTGAGTGCATGAAACTTTGCCTTTTTGTGCAATCTTAGCCTTCCTTTCTTTCCACTTCTGTTTTCTTTTCTCCTTGCTCTTGCTTATAGTGGGTTGGGATGGTCCCCCAACTTCTAGATTTCCATTCTTTCCTCTAGCTTCTAGATGAGTAGCTTGTACAGATACCTCATCTATACTATTGGGATTAAACATGAGGATGGTATGCCTCATGTAGCTGTGTAGACCACCAATGTACTTCAAAGAGTCTCTGGTGAGTCTAATGAGATCCCTAGAATCAGTGCTCTCTTTCTAAATTCTTGAGTGTACCCTTGCACACATTTCCCTTTCAACTGCCGAAGAGTTTGCCAACTCATCATGGCCTGTTGCATGTAGGCCAATGGATAGAACTTCTTCTTAATTGCAGAAGCAAAGTCACTCTAGACAGAGATGGTTTTACCATGTCTTTTCATGTCAGCTTGGGTTCTTCCTTCCCATCAGACCAAGGTAATGCCTCTTAGGCGTAGGCTTGCTAGCTGAATTTTGCTCTTGTTCTGTACTCTGCAATACACATCAGTTTGTCTAATCCAATTGTCCAACTTTTTAGCATTTAGCTCTCCATCATATATGCGCAAGTCAAATTTAACATCTAGCTTGATCAAAGATGCTTTCTTATTATGCATAGGGCTATTAGGAGGTGTGAGAAAGCTTTCCTCTTTCCCTTTTCCTTTGGAGTAGTCATGGAAATGAGACTCATCTTCTTCTTTATCTTGTTTAGAACCTGATGAATCTTCAGTCTTATGCTTTCTAAAGTCTTTGTACATTTCTTCTACCATAGACTTTATAGCTAGGAAACGTTCTATGAATTGAGGGTATGGCCCCACAGAACCTTCCTCTGACATTGTCTTCCGAGGATAGACTCTCCCAATTTCAGGATTAGTTTCGACCAACTTTCCTTCTCCTAATTTGAGCTTCGATCTAGTGAGCATTCAACAGCTAAAACAACATAAGCTTGTCTAACCTTACACCCTCGCGCTCTGATACCACTTGATCTAATAGTCACCTTATGAGTGATATCAATTAAGAATTTATTAAGTGAAGGTATTACAGACTCATATGATGGTGTGTGTTCTGTGTTATTGAAGCAACGGATCAATCAGATTTCCAATACACAGACAATTGAATGGAAAGACAACAGAGAAATACAATAAGCAAATACAAGAACACAAGAAATTAATAAGGATTTCACCCTATTCTCCAAGGCTACATCTCCAGTCCAGCTTCAGTGGTGGCCTTACTTTATTGTGTCTTTGAGTAGAGAATTACAATGCCGGGACTCAATGTGAGTTCTCCTGAAGCGGGTTTGCTTAGCAGGGTGGTTCTTGGATTCCCCAAGCCACTTCAGTACACAACCTTCTTCTTCCTACCAGCTCTGTGACCTTTTGGTCTACAGTGGAAAGAGCCCAATGTGGCGCTTAGCCCGGATCGATCCTCTCTGGGATGGCTTGAACCCCTCAAGCTCTCTGGTGCCCAATACTACATTTGGTCAGATGGGCCCTCTGTCCTCTTCTGCTTTTGCTTCACTATCTTCTTCTCTGGTTTCTGTCTCTCTATGTTCATTCCTCCTCTCCAGGTACTCTAACTCACTGAATTCCTTGTGTATTATGTCTCTCTATTCATGGCTTTTAGCCATTCATCTCCAAGATCATTCGGTTTCTCTTCTGCCTTGGTTGATTCACCTTCTACAGTTGTTCTTGGAGTTCCCTGTTCAGCGTCATCGTCAACGCTCAGGGAGTGGCCACATGTCCTCCTCTAAACGGCGCCAGCCTACTTCATCGGTTTGTTTCTTCAATTACATTGTTGATGAAGTCTTTCCTCCATCGTGGCATTCAAACAAACTCAAAATATTTATAAAATGTGTGTATTCCCTTGTCGATTATGCTTCCTCCATCAGGCATGATCTCAGCCGTCCGATCTGGGTCCCCCAGATCCAACGCCATAAGCACGTTTTGCATGGTTGACTTGCTCGACCTTTAGCACACGATTAATGGTAGTTTTCTCTCACCTCCACTTGCCACGTGTCAATCGATGAATGGAATCACTCTTCTCTCATCCGAAACCTCTTACTGTTTGAGGGCACCATGATCAAAACTGCTGGTTTCTAGAGTGCAGGTCCCGCCTTTGTACTCTCAGTGCTTTTTCCTTTCTTCTTGCGGTTCTATGGCTTCCCATGCATCTGTGTACTTAGGATTCCTCCTTCACAGCTCTGTTCGCCCAGATGCATCAAAAACCACCTCCTTTCCCTGATCTGGGGCTCCCAGGGGCTACTTTGACCTCCTACACCGTCTCCATGGACCTCAGTCAACACGCTTTGATCGAGGTCCTCATCGTTCCACGTTGGCTGCCATTACCACTGGTTCAAGGGGTTTTTGATCGATGTTTTGGATTATTTATAGATTTTTTTCAACCTGATACAGTCATGGTTATTTGACAATCTTCTATGGATCCAATTCGGATCAACTAGATCAATGGCTTCCCAGAGAGAGGGATCACAGGATACTGATGGAAATGCAGCTAGAGCAGCAATTGAGCGAGTGTCCTCTATTCTATCAATCTATGAAGATACAAAGTTGTATCTAGATAGGGACATCAAGCTGAAGTGGCGAGAGGTCAATGAAAAATTTCTAGGCACTTTCAAGGAAGGCCTCGAAGACCATCAAGTGTACGTGAACTTTCACAAGTCTGGCTTGTACCGGATTGCACGCAGATACTCCATGTTCCCACACACAGACATGATACATTGGATCGTCTCTCACACTAAGCCTGAGACATTGAACTTGAGCAATGTTAGTGGGACAAATCTTGTGACCTTCTAGGCATGAGATTATGATGAGATGTATCATATGTCAAATCTTGTGACTATCATGAAGACTCCATTCAGCTTACCCAATAGTAGTGCTAACTCCAGATACTTTTTGAAGAACTGGGTAAAGGAGCTAGTTCAATTCAGGTTGACACCCAACCATATCTACAAGACAAAGATATTGAGGAAGGTGTACCAATACTTGGTCATATTTACTTTTCAACTGTATGGCTAAGAAAGCACAGAAACCTTCCCACAAAGTTAGGTGATCGCTTTCGACCAAGTGGCTAGATAAAGAAAACCATGTAATTGGTCCGGCATATTGGCTCACCAGCTGAAGAAACAAGTAACGAAGACTCAATAGTCACCTGGACATATGCATGCAGATATTTATATGTCCACCTACATATTAGATGCAATTTGTGCCCGACAGGAGTTCTCAGGTTTGGAGTGGGCATGGTCACTGGTGGAGACTATTGTGAACACATATTTCAAGTTTTTTTCTGAATGCAACTTCAAAGGAGTAATCACATGGTTGTCCAATCATTTTGTCACCCCTATGTACAAGATGATATTTGAACAGGATCCACCCTGCATTTCAAAGGAATAAATGGAGGCATTGTTGGGCATTATTGATTGGTATGCCTCACGTCTCACACTTTCATCAAAATTTTTAGTGCAGAGAAGCCTTTGCATGTTTTACCAAAGTTTTCCTTGAACGTACTTGTCACGCATGAAGTAGCATATCACATCTCGACAAGATTGATAACAAGACTGCATTGGAAGGAGAAGGCACCTTGGCCCGCTCTACCATTGCCGATTAGGTTATATGAGATCCAGAGTATCAAGGAAACGGATTTCAAAGTAGAACAGATGAGGAAGAACCCACTCAAACTCTGAAGCTACAATCTGTATGACCCATATTTCATTATGAAATTTCACTACACGAGAGTTCAATTCAACTAGATCCACGAGGTGTTTCATTTGGCTGCAGAGGACCCATGGAGATATTACTACAATTTTTCCAAACCCAATGAATAGGTCAGCTGCATTGTGGAGTGGTTAGTGAAGCAACATGAAGTAGCATCATGGAGAGCACCAATAGCAGCAGTAACAGTAGTGGCAGCGGAGGCAAGTATACCAGTGCATGACAAAGGTAAAAGGAAGATTGTCGATCACATAGAGGAGGAGAAATGCTACAAGTTTTGAGCAGATCCACTTGTAAAGAAAGTAGCTATGGATATAGAGGCAAAGAGGCACCAGCGTGACAAGAGAAAAATCGCGTGAAGGCAGAGGGATAAGAAGAGAATGAAAGAAGCAAAGAAGGAGTTGCATGAGTTGAGGGAGAAACTCCGAAAGGAACAAGAGTTGCGCAAAGAGGAGAGGGAAGTGCAGAAGTAGCAGATACAGCAGGGGGTGAAACATGTGCAAGTAAATGAAGCAGCACCTATACAAGTAGTTGATTCATCATAACAGCAGGCATCAGGTGAACAAGGTGAACCATCGCAGGGGCAAGACTTTGCTCATTAGATAGAACAAGCACTTCAGCAGTTGGATGCAGACATGGAGCAGCAGGAGTTGGGACAGGACAGTGACCTCATGCCTCACCTCAAAGAGGTCAACTCACCTACTTCAATGCATCTAGATGATGAGCAAGTCTTGAATGACCAAGGAGGCACTGAGATCCTTGGTGATCATCTGGAATAAGAACTACACAACATCTTGTTCAACGAATCCCAACATAGGGTTGTGTAGTCTCACAGAGTGTCAACTCCGGAGGATCATACGTCTCCCACTCAAGTTGAGAAATGAGTGATCGTGACTGATGTGTGCAAAAATCTAGTTGCCTTGGCCGATGCAACCAAAGTGTATGCTGAATCCACTAGCTCAAGTGTTCACTTTCTAATAGCTGAGAATGAGTGAATGGAAAAGGAACTACAAACGGCCAAGAAAGGAGGAGACTTAGTGACAATGTCCACCTGATCTAAACTGAATAAGGCAATACTAGATGAAGTATTGTCCCTTGACATAGTTATGCAAGCATTGTACTCCAAGTTTGGTACTGTGCACAAGGTAGTGGTCCATCTCAATGGATGGAAACAACTATGTGCTAGAAGAGCACGTATCTTGATGAACTTGCATGCTACTATTGATGACATGCAAACATAGATGATGAAGTATAAGGGAGCCCCACTTCACTTGCCAAATATGATGAGGGTCAATGAGGTTGAGCTGAAGGCACATATCCAAAGTCAGATTCAAAACTATGAAGAGCTCCTGCAGTTCATCAGTAGCATACAGGCTTCCCATGCATGATTATTCAAGAGTATGGATGTTGTAGTGCACACACATGTGATCCCATCTATTGGGTCTCTCACCTAGGTGAAGGAAAAGAAATATGTCTGACTCATACTTCGACAAGTTGATGCAAATTGCCACCAGCCTAGACTTGCCCATTAGGCAGACATCATGCACAAGTATGTAGTTGGTCTGACCACATTGAAGAAAATGATGCGCGTGCTTTTAGATGATTTGGATAGAGGAGCCCAAGCAGTGTACCCGGATGCTATGGAGGCAAGAGTCAGGTTTCAGACAGATGTCACTATGGAGCACACAGACACCATCGAGGACTATCAATCTTGGCATCAATATGTTACTATTGATCAACATGAGGATGTTAAGGAGTTGGAATTCCATGGCTTTCTAAGTCAGGGTGATGTCTAGCATGGCTTGCTCAGGCCATTTTGTTTCACATGGGTACATGTGCATTGTAATGTTAAGCCATGTCAAGTGTAAGTCATGTCAATATTTGGATGTAACAGTCATAGAGTAGGTGAAGAGTCATGATGGTAGTTGAACTGTCACAAAGGGGAATGTCAAGGGTCAACCCACCCTTTGCTATAAATAGTCCCTCATAACTCATTGTACAAGCTTTTTGATCAGTCAAGCTTCCGATAAGACTATCTTGGACAGAGCTTGGACAATATTGTAACACGCCTTAGCTTCTCCACTGCACAGAGCTAGTTCATCTCTTCGGAGGAGAAGGCGGATGTGGCTACAACATTCCACTATTGGGGCTAGCGAGTGTACATGGATGTATTGTATGACTGGAACTTACACTTATTTATATAAAAAGAGCTAACACATTTCATGCATATGTTGTATTCTATTCCAGCTATCTTGTTTACTCTAAATGGCATATGTATTTGCTTTCTTACATATGCATGTATGGACTGTTCCGTATGAGTATGTATGAATCTTTCAGAAATGTGTTGATTGGTTTAACCATCACTTTGGATTGCCAGTTTACTTGCCTTCCAGCTTGTGATGTATCTTCGCTTGTGTTTTCCCTTCCCATCCAAGTACTATTACAAGTTGCCAAGAGGCAGACTCATCTCAACCCACCTATGTTAGACCCTCTCATGCACCTTCCTTGACTCATTGCAATGGTCACACCTTTGCTACCAACATAGTAATCATAATTGCCTCTATGTGAAATCGTGGTCAAGGCATTTCTATACGACCCACTATTGGGACTCCTACACCAAATGGTCTGAGGTCTAATTGGGACTTCTTACCGGGGAGATCCCCTGACATGTTGGCAAGTCCAACATCATCAATAGGACCATATTGTTGTACCTGTGTAGGAAAGTAGCAGAAGCTTTAAAGTTTTTGTACCCAAATGGCTCCCTGTTCTTGACACTGTTAGTGGAAGCTTCCCATCTTTGCCTTGCTGCCAACAAAACTTCCTCCTTAATTTCCTGAAAGTATCATTTTCCTACCTATATGATATCTGTATGGAGTGGTCCTAATTGATCCATGACTCCTTTTCATTGTATGAACTATTTATGTTGGTCAGAAAGATGTAAGGGTTTCATGGGTTCTCCTCTGGCCCATAAATATATACCATATTCCCTTTTCTAAAAAGTGTTATAGGATTTATCCCATTTAACCTAATTGGTAGCAACAAAGATGAAAGATTGAAATTTAATGTCCCCAATGAAGGGGCCATGATTACTATCCAGTTCATCCTCCAAGAATAAATTTTGCATGTATAATTTGCATAGAATGTGTTGTACCTGCTCATTTTTTTCCTTGAAACATTGGACAAAGTCTGTACTGGTCTTGAATTCTATTAACTTACCAATGTTGACAGCTTTTACTTTCACCAATAGGTACCATTCTAGCAAAAATAGTGCATAATTAGTGGCAGATGACGGACAGGACAAAGCATCAGAGTAAAGAGAACAAATAGTTTCAATATGTTCCTTGGCCTTCTAAAGCTTGGCTTGTGCTTTCTCTCACTTCTTATGCTCATCTTTGAAGCTGGCAAAAGTCTCCTCTTTTGTTATAGTAATTTCCTCAAACTTCTTCCGTAACTCATGGTGTACCCGTAATGGTACCACTTCTTACTTATGTTGAGCTAACTCCTATTGGGTCTTGGTTAATTCATTCTGAAATTTCATGATCGCAGCGTCCCTTAGCAAAGGAACTTAGTGAGGTGTTTCCTCTATCTGAGTTTCATCATCCTGTGTTATCATTGAATTAGTTTGAACAACATCTTCGGTTGCTTCTTGGTACATACAACCATCATCTGGGTCATTCTCCTCAGAATTGGCTTGGACATCAACATATGTGGTGGGAAAGTCCGTTTGGGTCTCCATTGAGAAAACACAAGGACTTTCAGTCTGAGTCTCAACATTATCCAAAGGACATTGCTATGTTTGGGTCCCTTTTGAACAAACACAAGGAATTTTAGTATGCATTTCAATATCCTCCAAAGAGGATTGTTTTGTTTGGGTCCCTATAGTTTCCGATTCCACTTTCAGTTTCTGAGCCCTAAATGCTTCTTTTAACCACTCTCTCAACTACTTTACTTTTTTCTTCTATTTCCTGTATTTCTTAATTAGCTTCCTCAATATGTCCTTGTACATTTTCTTCGTTGTGGGATTTCCGATTGGAGGTGGCACAATTGTGTTTATTTCAAGTTCAGGAGGATCTGTGCCAATATCAAGGTTATGTTCCAATGGAACAATATCTCCTAATTAATTCTCATCTTCAAGGTCTTCTTCTACATGGACTTCTCTCTCAAGTGACTCCAATCGAACATTATATCCTGGGTGATTTTCGTCTTCAGGGTCTTCTCCTGCGTGGGCCTCTTCCTCTGGAGACTTCAGTAGAACAGTATCCCCTGGTTGATTTTCATCCTCACGAGCTTCTTCTACATGGGCCTCTTTCTCCAGGGTTTCTTCTGCATGGGCCTCTTCCTCAAGGGTTTCTTCTGCATGGGCATCTCTTAGGGATTCCAATGGAGTAGTAACCCCTGGTTGATTTTCATCCTCAAGGGTTTCTTCTGCATGGGCATCTCTTGGGGATTCCTATGGAGTAGTAACCCCTAGTTGATTTTCATCCTTAAGGGTTTCCTTTGCATGGACCTATTTTTTGGATTCATTCATAGAGGGAATTGATTCCCTCTGATCCTCCAAATTATTAGTGGATGACAAAGTTTCAGCATGGCCAGAACTATCGACAGAGGCAGACTGGTTAAGGGAATGATTTTTCCCTTCAGTGTTTTCAAATGGATCCCTTTCTTCACGGTATGTCCTCATATTATCCAATACTCGAGCCATTTCTTCCTCACATTCCTCCAGAAAATCATCTTGCAAGCTTGTAGAGGGCATATGAGATGGCCCTGCTTCTTCTATTGGAATTGGGGTGCTCTGCTATGATTTTATACTTGTAGAGTGCCTACATTTTGCTCCGCCTAAGGTCAAAGAAGGATTGCTTCTTTTTCTTACCTTTATTAGATCTATTACCTTTACCCTCTGTTGTTCAGTCTCTGTTTCATCCATGTTTCTATCATCTACCCTTGTTTGCACATTTGGGTTTTCTTCTAGTGGGTTTAAGGTAGGGTTTACAAGGTTATCCCAAGTTAATTGATGCTGGTCCAATCCATGAATGATGCTTAACTTAACCATACCATGATGGATGATGATAGAATGTGGGTCTTTATCCTTCCTAAAATGACTAGCAACGTCATGCAATAAGTAATTTAAATAAAATGGAAAATTAACTATAATTTTCTGCTTCAGAATAGCTAACAGTTTGAGTTGTCAAGTTTTTACCACATCTTGACATCCATCACAAGTGATGTACCTCTAAACAATGGTCGACAATTCTTGCAATGGTTGTTTTAAAGATGTGGGGTGAATCCCTTTGCATTTGTGTACCAATTGTTCATTTGGGTCTTGGAATACCGCAACTGCATCCTGCAGGAGAACATGCTTATCAGTCTCTTGTGCCTTCTACTGGAAGTCCATAGATTTCAACTATAACTACTTCAGAAACTATTATATTTCTACCCTTCATTGTCGTGTGTCCATCCTGTATATTTTTCAAGAATTCCAGTGTTATTTCATTTTGGAATCCCTGTAATTTGGCGAGGTATTAAAGCCATTCGACACGCTCAAGAATTTCGCGAGCCTGTTCTGTTACTCGGAGTACTCTAGGTTCACTGTGGATAGATTTTACTCCCATGATTGTTGTTTCTCAGTATCTGGTTCACTTGCACTTTAGCATGCACTTTTCTCACAATTTCATAGTTTGGAACGACACCATAAACTATATACAAAACATTAAACTTATTAACAGAGAAGTGACGGTGTTTTAGAGTTGTTATTAAAGGAATTTGTGTTATTTGTCATCAAGAGTTTTTGGCGCAGCGTAATAATTAATTTGCATGTTATCCATAATCCTTACCTTCCCCCCTCCAATTATAAATCAGTTTAATAATTATTACATATGCTTATTCATAATGCAGACCTTCCCCCCTCTAATCAGAAAAGGGCATCCATGACCATAAAGCATGGGAAAAGGCGTGGGGGATTCATAAATGCGTCGAGTCAACAATCAAAGCGGCATAAATATGGAAGAAAACGGTTAAAATGGTACATATCACAAATATTTGAAATGCCCGTAAAAGGAATGAAGCAGAGAATGGATCATTATGTGAAGAGATATTTTCCTTAGGTGGAAAAATGTGACGAGCACATGACCAACAATAAGTAATAATGACTGTTGGTATCAATTGATCAGACAATATTGATATAATGCATATCAAAATATAGTTTACCATGCATGTTGGTTAATTTAGTTATAAACGTTGTTCAAATGGTAAATTCACCTTTAGAAATGAATCAATAGGAAGTAATGAGATAAAGGATATTTGGCAATGTAACATAGCACTTCAATACCAAAAGAAAAGCCATTGCTGCTAGCAGGCATTCATGGCCTCGACGGGGTTGCTTTTTAACCCAAAAATGAGCCAGAGTCCTCCATTTAATATTTAGATGGTTTTCTTTTTCATTGCTATAAAGAGACCACTATGCTGGCATGGTAACCAAATAATCATACTGCCATTCACCAGGATATAACAAAGTTATCAGGCCGGCTTGTGATGAGACCTCCTATCCTTCTGACAGTTTTGATTATCAAGAAGGTCATTACCCTAGTTCATTTAAGAAGATTTTTATTATATTTTCATAGTTTCGTATTTTTATTGTAAAGGGAAGAAGGTTCATTTACTCCTTAAGAGTTAGGGATGGCGTGAGAAGTAAAAAAATGCCAATGAAAGTTATGCTTTTATCCCTATACCATCATACCAAAGGGAATTATCAATTGAAAGTGTGAAAGATAAACTAGCATGATATTAATATAGTGAATCATTTTATGATATGTCCAAAGAGAAAATAGTCAACTAGTCATTATATAGATGATCCAGGTCAGTTTCGAAATAAATTTAACCATCAAAAGTTTTACAAGTCATAATGGTATTAGTATTATTGTTTTTCCTTTATCTTGGGTACAAATTCCAAATCCAAAAAAAATGGTTTTGATAACAAAAAATGGTAGTTTTATTAAAAATGAATGGCGATGGAACATGAATTATTGATCTTAAGAAAAATAAATCGCAGTTGTTCATTCTATTGAACAACAACTATTTAATTGATTGAACATCAATTGTTCAATTGATTAAACAACAAGCACACCAAAAAAAGAAATCAGAGTCGTTCAATTGACTGTACAGCAACTGTTCAATTGATTGAACATCAGCCATTCAATTGATTGAACATCAGCCATTCAATTGATTGAACAACAAACCCATAGAAAAGAAATCAGAGATGTTCATTCTTTCGAACAACAGCTATTCAATTGATTGAACATCAGTTGTTCAATTGATTTGAACAAAAAACATGCAAAAATGAAAACAAAGTTATTCATTCTTTCGAAAAGAAATTGTTCAATTGACTTAACAACAACTATACAATTGCTATACAATTGATTGAACAACAAACATGCAAAAAGAAAATCGGAGTTATTCATTCTTTTGAATAGGAGTTGTTCAATTGAATGAACAACAAACACGAAAAAAGGAAATCGGATCTGTTCATTCTTTCAAACAACAACTATTCAATTGGATGAACAACAGCTATTCAATTGATTGAACAACAATTTATTAAACACACCAAAAAAACAAGAGAAATACCCATATTTACACAGTGATGCCTATCTAAAATAAATTACAACCAACCATAAGAAAAAAAATATATATACATTATTTATAGTTGAAGAGAGATGTGTTTTCATGAAAGGAAAGTTATTGGACCATACCCCCTGCAACTAAAATTTGCATAGTGGGATCATTATGTACCTGTTGTCAAAAAGACTCTTTGGTGAGTGGTTTATGATAAATATGTACCCGATGTCCACTCACCTAGAAAGAATGGCCAGACTCATCAATGGTGGTTAGAGTGAAAGTGCCATTATTGTGCACCTCTTGAATTTCATATGGGCCAAGCCACCTCGTCTGTAACTTACACGGAAAGTCTTGAAGTGTGGAATCATAGAGGAGTGCCCAATCTCCTTTCTGAAACGTCTTATTTTTAATAAGACTGTCGTGCCACTTAACCTTTTGCTACTAAATAATCGTGGTGCATTGTATAGGAAGTAGTCGAGCCTCATCCAATTCATTTATTTGCTGAATTCGTTTAGTTTGGGCCTCTGTAAGATCCAATCCCACTTCCTAGGTTGTTCTAAGAGTCTTTCAATAGGAAAGATGGGTTCTTTGCCAAATACAAGTTGGTACGGAGAATATCCAGCAGTATTTCTCCAAGTTGTTGATTTAGGTGGATATTGGTAGCCACTAGCCAAGTCCACTTGGACCCCCACCATTGTTTCTTTCAGCTTTTCAGTTTCCTTAAATGTAGCACAATTTACTATTTTTGGTTGTTTTTTTGGTCCTAAACTTCTGGAGCCGTTTTGAGGCCATAAAAAACGATTTTTGGGAAATCTGGGAGCAAAATGGGTCCATGGACTAATGTTGCTCTTCCCAAAGTTGTAGTTCTCGGATAGATATTTCTAACGAGATATTGTGCACATCAAATGGAGATTGTATGCCAAAGTTATGACCTTGGGAAGTTGATGTACCAATTTACCCAAACAGGGCCCACAGTTTGGCATTTCATCTTCTAGGGTTTGGTTTTTTAGATGTTTAGGATTTTCCATTATTCCTCAACAATAAATAGGCCTTCGAGCCTCATTCTAACACAGTTCAGAGCATGTAGCCACCACATCTCTTCTCAAAGATAAGCTACCATTGCTAGAAAATTATATATTACGGAGCAATGGAACACATAAAATATTGTAGAAATATAAACACAGAAAACACATAAAACAAGAGAGACACAGATATACGTGGTTCACCCAGTTTGGGCTACGTCCACCCTGAACAGCCAGTCCTTCCCTTCTATTATCTAGCAAAATGAAGAGACACAACCTACAGCAAATCCACTGTAATATCCTTTGTTTTCTCTCACAGTCTCACCTCTCTGTTTCTCGCTCACACATGGAATACACATCTATTACACAGCCTCAAATACAATGCCCTCATACAAAGAGAGGGGTTGCCTTCTAGGAAAAAAAACCCTAAACTAAACATAAGTTCTACCGTCAGATCATTCGCCTAATGAACGGCCTAGATTGA